>JAECUM010007012.1:0-105958 GCA_016617855.1 Megalonaias nervosa | reverse complement strand
ACCATCGTAGCAGGATACGGGCTAAAATCTATGAAATGGCGAACGTAGAGGATTTTCCGACAATATCTCTGGACTTAGGAATGATGGTAAAAGTTAAGTCAAACCGACCAAAGGATGAGAGAGAGACAAACAGACAGACAGACAGAGACAGAGTTTTAAAGTCAAACCGACAAGAGAGAGAGAGAGAGAGAGAGAGAGAGAGAGAGAGAGAGAGAGAGAGAGTTTGTGGGTCAGTTGTACTGTTGCTAAAGCAGAATAATGACTTAGATCAACCGTAAATATATTAAAATATTTTAATTACCTCTTGTTGGTTTGTCAGTTGGCTTAGTTTCTATTCCACATTAATTTCCATGCGCCTGAAGGTGAATGGCATTGCGTTCATTTGAATGGTGTAGCTATCCAAGTGTTGCTACTGCTCTACTTTTATTATTAAAACCATCTTTCACGTTTAAATCATAAGTGTGTATTATATTGATTTAATCAATGTGGAGAAAAATAGAAACCAAGAAAAGAAAATAATCAACTTATCAATATGCAGAGGTGTTTGTAAATAGCCACTAAGGCAGAGAACTACATTTTGTAGCGGACACACTCGGGGATGTGAGGAGTTCATTCACTAGGTCAATACACGGCTGCCTGTAGTAAATCTGAACTCCGTTCAAAGGGCAAATATATGTATTTGTATGTGATATAAATAAAATATATGTACAGTATGTACGCTGTATCAATGATATACCACTCCGTTGTATAAATTTTTCATTAAAAGGAAACTCAGCAAGCTTCGTTTCCTATTAATGAAAAATTTATACATCTCGTGGTATATCATTGATACAGCGTACATACTATATATATATATATATATATATATATATATATATATATATATATATATATATATATATATATATATACACACACACACACACACACACACACCTTTGACTTACCTTATTTTCAGTGGGGACGCTCCGGTGTAAGTGAAGCTTGACAAGACTACACTCTGTCAGCTGCTTTTTCTTTTAAGATGCCAACTAGCAGACGACAATCACACGGCGAGGAATCAACCGAGTCTTTTCTCGTCGATCGATCGACCACTTTAGGTTCGTTGTTAAGTCTTATAGATGCAACACTTGCCGATTTCACACTGTCTAGATCGACCTGTTAAATAGTACAGTATACAATCCAGTTTCAAGGTGAAATAAATTATGAAAAAGTGTCAGGCACGCTTTGCTGTAATTGTAGAGCTTATTATATCGCTGATCGGCTTTTTCTTTCTATAATTCACTAGTTGTCCATCTTGCAAAGAACTTCTACTTCCAGTAATATTTACTTTGCAAGACATCAACTGACTAATCATACGAACAGCTGAGTCATAAATAGCCAGACGCCTGTAATCTTTTCCTCTTGGGAAATTTACCCAGCTGTCAATAACCAATTGATCGAAAATATTCTTTCCTTGCACGCGATTATCCCTGCACCATTGCAAATGAGAAACTTTTTCTATCTCCGTTATTAAAACGCGAATAAGTGATTGTGCTTTCTTCAGCTCTGCGTTGATGAATATGACTTTACAACAGCAAATGCATGAAGATGAACGTGAACATTTTAAAAGAGATGGTTACATTTCATTAGTATGAAAAATCATCTTGTGTATACCTGTAATGTCTATCAGATCCCTATGATTTGACCGGACGTATTTTCCCTTTATGCATTGTTAATAAACGTCTAAAACTACGAACTGTTATTTCCCTTTATGCATTGTTAATAAACGTCTAAAACTACGAACTGTTACTAAAGTGACAATAAATAAAGTGCGGTGTCTGCTAAATCTTGTTCCTACAGCCCATCTGCTGCCATGCAGCTGGGTGTTGCCTCTATATCTTGAATATAGGGAGTTCAACCGGTTGTTATAAGATATCATGATTTGTACTACATTTTTAATTCCCGAGATTTGATTTGAATCTGATTGTTTTTAATTCCTAATTACAAAGATATCATAACGAGAAATAACTAAAGAGTACTTTATGATAAAGAAAAAGGGAAGTCTTAAAGCTAACGGTTGGACAGTAATGTGTTTTTCTGGGCTACTCAGTTTAAGCTGGTCCACCGGGTTCATCTCCTGTTATCTCACCTAGATACCATCTCATTCTTTTTGAAAAATAGTTTTTGCAAACTCTTTGGATCGCGATCAGAATGTATTCAAGAAACTAAAAATATCACATTTTCTTACCGTTAGGCTAAAATATACCTTTAAAGTTTTACGTTACACAGAGATTAGTAAATAATTCTGTCATAAGTATTGATGACCAACCTTTATGTCTCTTTAGTTTAAATTTAATTCGTTTGCTGAGTAATCAAGCCGTTAAATCGTCTAAAAGTCATCGTCTGTCTTTTAGATACCGTATGTAATCGCTTATAAGTCGGGTTCAACTGCAAACACCATATACCCAGATGTACTGTCATAATGCGCCGGCAGATCATGGACTATGTGGTCAGTTCAACTGAATGCTCATAACGACCTGTACAGACCCAGCACTGACAGCGTATTATACGACGGCATATTTGGGTCATGCAATTAGCATTTGGACCCGAATTATAAGAGAGTACACACGGTACATATTTGCAGAGTCAGAATCCGCAATATAAGTTGCGAACCACGGAGACTACGAGCGTCCGCGGCACTGCATGGTCTATATTATGAACACACCACGTGCATGTAATTAAGATCAAACAATTTCGCTTTATTAAAGAAAACTTAAGGAGGATGAAAAGATGCCCTGATCGACATTTAATAAAGTTCTTGCATATTACCTTGACTAAAATAGAGAAAATATTTTTCGGGATGATAAAAAAATTATTTACACTTGCATCATTGATTCCATAGTATGATTCGAACCAGCATAATTCCGCTCACCAATGCACCACGCTAATTAGTGAGTCACTCACGACACGCGGCATGACGCATTGGGCCAGTTGTATATCCCTCATCACTTTGAAGAAGAAGAAGAGAATAAAAGGTATTAAATACTAACTGAAATAGTCATTTAATTGTTAAAGCACACGCGTTGTTCATGGAACTACTTTTGTGATTTGTATTATTGACGTATTGTTCACTGAATGAGTTCCAAAAATTAGTTCTCATTAGATTATTTCCAATGAAATGAGTTTGAAAACGCGTATAGTGATAATTAAATTGATACTTTCTTCTCTCTCGCTCTCTCCAAAACAAACAGTACTTTTCTTGACCAGCCATGTCTTATTTGCCATTGATAAAACGATATAGAAGTTTGTTCAGTTCTTTACACTTTACTAAATGAGAATCGCTGTTCGCAACTAAAGACTTATAGTAAAGAACGATCCATTTATTTTTATGAGGATGTCATCACTGACTTTTAGAAGACCAAACAATTTTTTTTTTAAATTATAAATTCTAAAACTTTCTTAAAGTATTTAATAAAACAATTTTTTAGTGCGAAGATTAAAATTCTGTTGAAATTTATAGTCAATTGACTCATGATGGTATTGAACAATACAAGTAAAAGAATAAAAATGTTTCAAAATAATTGAATCCATTTCATCACAGCGTTGCATGTTAAAAGTATCATTTATCTTCAGCTTGAATACACCTTGTATCTGTCGATTGGAACAATTCATTGCTATAAACAGATAGATGACGAGTCCCGTTATAACAATGACAGGCTGAAGATTGCCTTTTGGCACAAATAATGTTACACACGTTCATTCCTGAAAGAAACGTGAAGTTCTTATTAAGATGCGTGTACAGTAGTGTGTAAAAATATGTTTCAACAGTTCAGTCGTTCGGTGAATTAGACAATATTATGAAGAATAAATAATATGTATATATTGTTACTCCTTTATGGTCTTAAAACAAGTAACAAGTGCAAAACCAACAAGTTCTTGAAAAAATATAATATATTTCCCTAAAAAACAAAGTGAAAGAATTAAAAATAACTTGGAGTATGGTGAATGAATTCTTGAAGTCCTAAATGTTCTATCAATTCCGAAAGTTCGAGTAGTCCGAATGAGTTCCAAAGGTATTCTAAATGATAGTCTGTATTGGAAACAGATCAGTTTATTCTAACACCGACTAATCATAAATTAAGTCATCTTGGCTTTTCACTAAAACTCTTGTACTTGTCGAATCACGTTATGCTTGCTTGTACTAACAGTACGACTTAACCTTGAAATTTCATGAATGAATCGACACACTTGATTCATGTCTCATCTTACAGTGCGAACTTACTATGATAGGATATCTGCAAGAAAAAAGTCATTAAGGAGTGACCCTTGCAAAAACTATTATGAAATTAATGCACATAATATATAATTAATATTTACTGTGGAATGTATTTTACTTTGCAAACACATCGAGCCTCTGTAACATATGTCTACATTTACATGTAATTATTTGCTGATTTCTCTAAACTTTTTATTTCTTAAAATACAAACCAGTGACAATGAAGGGCCGACCAACCCTTCGATGAAGGACGTTGAGTCGTACTTGAATTTCCTACGGCTACGCAGTCTTGATATTGTCATACCCTGTCAATTCACCTTGCCTATTGGCTGACGCAACATTATTCCGCCCACGAAGGCAGTTTTCAAATCTAGTGAAATCATAAACGTAAAGCTACTTATTTATGGGCCCACTCACTTCCCAGTCAAATTATTCCCAGCTAACACATAGCGCAGGATCAGAAAATGTATTTGATTATATTTATCCCAAGTATGCATGTCATATATTAGACTTCTCTGTTTCGTTGTCTGATACCATTCCCCAAAATAGTTATAACATTAACAATTAAATTAATAAAGAATGATGTGTGTGTGTGTGTGTGTGTGTGTGTGTGTGTGTGTGTGTGTGTGTTGGATTTTTAACGTAGCTTTATCATTTTTTCAGTCATATCGCTACGATGTCTGCAGTGATGTCTAGCACTGGGGCATCATGCCGCAGACATTTAGCAATGATGTCCCACCCAGTCACATTATCCTGACACCAGGCCGACTAGTCGTAACACTAACCTCTTAATGCTGAGAATCTAGCCTGGCAGCACGTAGTACCATTTTTGTAAGTATTTGGTATGACCATTCCCCAAAATAGTTATAACATTAACAATTAAATTAATAAAGAATTAGTTAGATTTACCCTTAATAATTACGCGCGCAAATGTAAGAAAGTGTGTGTGCGTGTGTGTGTGTGTGTCTGTGTGTGTCTGTGTGTGTGAGAGAGAGAGAGAGAGAGAGAGAGAGAGAGAGAGAGAGAATGTGTTAAAAATGTCGAACTCGCATTCATTTGTAACACTGATTACAAGCCGAATTTTCCTATTCTGGCAAATTATTAACTTCAGACTCTGTTTTCTTCTGGAAATATGATATTTTGCTTTTAGGTTTTCGCTTTAATAATATTTGTAGAAAGCTCGATTCTTCAGCCAATGAGTATTTCGAAAATATGTATATCAGAATGCATTTATATCCAATCTTTGTATTTTGTATGTTTGTATGTCAACATTATCTGCCTGCCATTAGTCATCCAAGTGACTAAGACAGATCCCTCTATACTAAAGCTGAGAACTCATGTGAGGGTAAGATAGACTTTGCTGGATGTGGTTTAGCATCAAAAACATGAAAATAAAACCAGTCCCAGTCCTGATGGATTTACTATTGAATTTTATAAGTTCTTTTAGAAAGATTTGGGCGTTTTTATATATTTCTAAATTTCGAATACTAAAACAAAAATTATTTTTAGTCTCATTTATTCCAAAAGAAGATAAAGCTAGAAAACATGCAAGAAACAATGGATAACAATTTTATTACTAAATTTGTTGCTGTTGTTATTTGGGTTTAACGCAATATTTCAGCGTATATTACGCTATACATGTGAAGACAGTGTAACTGGTGGAGGAAGAATCTGGGAAAATCCAGGTAAGGACCACCGACCCACGGGAAGCTACTTGCAAGCTTTCTCACATACCCACTTTGGCCGAGCTTAAGACTCGATCCCACGCTTACAGAGGTGAAATTGCAGTGATCGGTAAAGGCGAGCGCTTTAGATTACTCGACCATCAGAGGCCCCGACTACAGCATAGCACCAGCTTCCATAACAAACTGTCTTAAGAAAGTAATTCCCTCTACTACAAGTGATACTCGGAAAGGTTTTATGATAGATTCTCTCATCTTACACCCTGGAGTGGTCTGTCAATCTCATTTGTGATTTCATCACTGACGTGTGGATGCTTATTAGTTTCCTTGAATAGCCAATGTGAAAATGATGGAGCCTCTTATCATAATGTCTGTAAACCGTCCAGGTTATAGATGTTTATGGGAGGGCAGTGCCGGATTAAACCCTGTGGAGGCCCCTAGGCAGTCGAAATCTCGCTCCCCCGCAAATTATCTCCTAATACGTCAAGATCAAATCAATTCAATATTATTTTGATCTGTTGTCGCGGGGCCCCTAAAAGGCGTGGGGCCCATAGGCCGGTGCCTACTCTGCCTATTTGGTAATCCGGCACTGCAGGAGGGTCGGCAACACAATGTCTCTGTAGAACTTCAGTCGTGTTTGCACACTGCTACCTCTCTGCGCTCCCACACATTTGAGCGTTATCTGCAAATGCCACACTTTGCTTTGGAATTTTTGGTATTGGTTTCGTCATCGATGTGGACTGCACGTGACCGTGTATAGTCCATGTAGGTGAACTTATCCACTTCCTGATGGGTTTGGCCATTCGCTGTGACGATAAGCCCGGAGTAAGGCTTTCCATGGTGCGGTTAGGTACATCACCTCGGTCTTCTTGATACTGATTGTGGGACCGAAATTACAGCAAGCTGAAGTCTATTCTCTATTGGATGTCAGATTCAGATTTGGCTGACTCCAGTCATCAGCAAGTAGGAGATCACGAAAAGTCAAGTCTAGTAACGTTGTCTTCTCCTGTAATCTCCTCAAATTAAAGAGCTTCCTACAGTTTGGCATCTGATGCGGATCCTAGTGTCGTAGGCATAGAAAGCACCTTTAAGCATGGCAATGAATAGCGTACTGAAGAGGGTTCGGGCCAACACGCAATTTTTCTTTACTCCATTGGTGAGTAGAAATAATTCAGATGACTCACCGTCGTCAACAACGCGAGTGAGCATCTCGTCAAGGAATTGCCGAACCATTAAGACAAATTTCGCATGGCAACAATATTTTTCTATGATCTTTCAGAGGCCCCGAAGACTGACTGTCTCAAAGGCTTTTGTCCTGGTCGAGAATGTCATGTACGGGTTGGAGGCTTTTTCCGGACATTTCTCCTGAAACTGATGAGCTGAACACACCATGTATGCGGTCCCTCCTCCTTTCCTAAGCCATTCTGACTCAGGCAGGAGCCTTTGATCGATGTGATGCACAAGAAGATTAAACAGAATTTTGGAGAGAATTTTGCCTGTTACTGACAGCAAGCCGATATTCCAATGGTCGTTGCAGGATTGTATATTGCCTTTCCTCCTGTAAAAGTGGACGAAAAATATCTACATATATTGGTATGCTCCATTTGGAATACATTATATACAGTTCCAACTGAATAACACAATAATGCCATGCTCATTCGATTTGTCTATCGCCAGAGCAAATATAACCATGCCCGATTCATGAGCATAGCATATCATATACAATCAAAGTATTTCATGTCAAAACTTAGCCAGTGTGAATTAGTGTTAATTATTTTAGTGCCTACTGAAAAGTTCGTGAAAAATAGTTGCAAATGGTTAAGTTATGATGATTGAATTTTGTACAATATATATTGTGGCTGACGGATAGGTGACGGTGATTAAAGTGAATGTCAGTATGGTCACATAGGCGCATTTACTGATCTTAAATTAAATATTAACTGTTGTTCTAAACCAAAATCTTTTCAGTCCTAGCTGTTGAATGTGCTGCACCTTTAAAAAAAAACCAAACAAAAAACCCCCAAAACTTCCAGACGAAAATTAATGACCTTTTGTACTTTTACAAAGGTACCAGTTAATAAACTGGTGTCGGGTCAATCCATAACAAATGACGGTGTATTATGCATTTTATTCATCACAGGCAGCTATTCATTCTGCTATCATTGAATGCTACATTCAATCCGGTTTTTACCGTAAAATATCCACGTACTTTAACATTGCCTTTGCCGTATTTATTTGTCGAAGCGTGTATATAGTGACCGTTCAAGAAATATGTATAAAGAGCTAAATAAAGGGAACAATCGCCATTTGAAATTACGTGTATAATCAAGTTCTAAAAAAGACCCCAAATAAACCCATTACTGACCAGCTGCGAATGTGCCTGTAACGCACGTATTGCTAATTGTCTTTGCCAACGACCGTATTGGTCGATGAGCCATGAGTATCATCCCATGTTAGGGTTAGACTGACAAATAATGATAAGCTAACTGAATATATACCACTGTACTGATTAACTCATTTATGACTAATCGAGTATGCCTCTAGTGTTGTTGTTGTTTTTTTTTGTTTTTGTTTTTTTTGGGGGTTACACCAGCGACCCCTGGGTATTCCGATGGCATAGAATACACATATTTTTTGGGTGGATAAGTAATTCGTAAGAATGTTCATCAATTTTAATTCCCATTATAGGCGGTCAGCAGTTTATGTTGGAAAGGTAAAACGGATTTATTCAGAAACACTATTGGATATCTAAAAGTATGTTTAATATTCAGTGTAAGGTATTTCCGTTATCACGAAATCTCGACCAGGTGACGAATGTACTGTCGTATCGATGATATCAATTCAGTTTTCTGAAATATATACTTCACGACATTAAAAATGATGAAATCAAAACTTGAAAATACGAGAGATTGGTTAATTTGAGCATGTGAATGAAATGCAATTTCAGAAATATAATTTGTAGCAGATAGCAGCTTGTACCAGGATCTACTTTGTGGGTTATTTCCCCTCTAAATGACGTCAGAGCCATCACAAGTTAAAACCGCGGGTTTATGAATCGTCCACCACATTCAGTTTCCAAACGTATTTACCTGGCACAGTTATAGTCTCCCAGAAAATTATGTAACCCCATTATACCGTACAAATTTCGAAGCTTACATAACTCCATCCGAGCAAACGTTTGTAATTTGTAATATATAGTCAACGGCGTATGCAATGAAAAGTCGTTTCAGTTTATAGGAGCAGCCAAATTTACACGATAAGCGGCAACCCATCATTGACACGATTTTGTTTACTAGAAATTAGACATAAGAAGTCTCTCAGTGAAAACCTTATGCTGATTCTTGCGCAGATAATAAAGAAAATACATTTATACTGTATACATCATGCAAGATACTTATCACTGTTGGTTACAATTAAAGTGATAAAAACTGACAAAATTCTATGAATCGTAACAGTCATATACATAGAGTACAGACCTTTCATCTTGTTCTAGAACAGAAGAGTTTATGGGATGGTCTTTAGCCCATTGTCTTTTGTCTGATAGCACAAGTTTGAAGACTTGATGTTGATCCTTAATGAAAATGGTGCTGATCTGATGTCTTACACACCCTTACAATAGCCATCTTCAGTTTTGTGATGACTACTCCTCTTCAGTGGATACTCATATCAACATGGTGTTTTCAAAGAAGGATTTCTTATGATGTATGGTTCATGCCTGTGTGACATCTAGTATGTCCACAATGGCAGCCATCTTAAAAATCAATTTATTGCTAATGCTTCAGAATGGAAAGTCATATTAACATGGGATTTCACCAGAAAAATTGAATCTGAATGAAAATAGAGCTGTTTTGATGTTCAGTATGAATGCCATGGTCGCCATCAAGGAAAGTTTGCTATAACTACACCTTCTGATTGGATGGTCATATCAAGATGGAGTTTTCAGTGATTGACTTTATATGATGTCATATTGGTCCTAAAGAAAACGATGCCAATCTCTTCTCCAGTGTGGCTGCCATCTTTTCCTACTGAATCAATGGTCATATCAACTTGAGGTTTTTACTAGAAGACATCTTGGTCATAAATTAAAATTGTGCTGCACAGACATCTTAAATGGCCAATACAGTGGCCATTGTTAATATCTTGACTTCTGAATGGATGATCATATCAGCATGGCATTTTAACTGACTGACTTCTTATGATGTCTAATTGATAGTGAATAAAATGGTGTCAATTTGTCTTCTAGTATGGCCATCACAGTGGTTATCTGCTACTTATTTTACCAGAAGACTTCTTGTGATGTCTAGTTGGTCCTAAATCGAAATGGTGCACATCTGATTTTGAGTATGACCACCATAACTTGAACATCTTGTTATTGAAAATGCTCCAAAACAGAAAGTCATATCATAATGGAGTTTCTCCAGAAGACTTCATTTTAAGACTTCAAGGTGCTGAAATAAAATGGTGCTGATCTGACATCGAATATGGCCACCATTAAAAATGTCATGAAAATTGTCTTATTGCGACTTTTAAATGGAAATTCAATTTGGCATGGAGTTTTTCGTCACAAGAGTTCTTATGGTGTCTATTTGGTTCTAAATGAAAATAAAGTAAATTGACACTCAATATGGCTACCATGGTGACCATCATAAAATACTGTTATCTTTACTCTTCCCAGATAATGGCTATATCAACATGGGATTTTCAACAGTAGAAATCTTATGATATCTAGTTTGTCCTAAATGAAAATGGCATCATTTGTATATCCATTATGGCTACCATAACAGCTACTGTATATGGTCCTAAATGAAAATTGTGCCAATCTGTTTTCTGGCATACCCACCACAGCAGCTAATTTGAAGATCTTGATATCACTGAGGAATTTTGGAGATGATTTCAACATTCAGCAGTCAAAAGTAAGAAAGTGTCAGTCTTTCTGAGGAACTCCTGTCTTGTTACATGCCAAACAAATCCACCATAATGCAGTTTGAATAGAAGTGGCTTTACCTTTGGATGTCAGCAATATGACTATTATTTTAAAGGATTATGTAATGTAGATAATATTAAATTTAATAATAATAATAATAATAATAATAATAATAATATTGTTATTATTATTAATCCCCAAAAATTAGATACATATATACTTTATTATTAGTTTTATGATTATTATTATTATTATTATTTAGTTAGAACACCATCCTTTTCAATTCTACTTAAATAAGAATATTTAGAAAATAAAATTAGTAGCTACTTTTATGAAGACTGGGAATGTTTGGCATATAATAAAAAGAGGATAAGAACTATAAACTATAAAACTACTCTGAAAACATGACATTTTTATTATTCAGAGAATTTTGTCACTGGTTTCATCTCCCTTTATTTTAAGTGTAGCTTTTATAGCTGCACCTGCAAGGTGTATACAGTATAAATGTTGACTTTTTTCCTGCATGAATCTACATCACACCACTATCATGTACATTAGACAGCTTTGCATCCACAAAATAGCAAGGATTTATCATTGCACTTGCCAATGGCAGTTTTATTTTTCCAAATTACAAATGTTGTTTGGATGGAGCAAGGTACACATATGGTTCAAAATTTGTAAGGTATGAGGGATTTGGGGCGGGTACATAATTTTCAGTGAAACTCATTTTGCCAGGTAAATACTTTAGAGAGTGAAGGTGGGATATGGTTCATAATGCATCGGACATTGATTACACAAACTTGCATAAATGGTTTATGAAAATTTAACATTGCATTTGAAAGAATTTGCTCAAAATAGTGGCTTCAGATAAAATATAATTTTTAAGCAAGCAGATCTAGATCAACATAAGGTATTATTGACACAATAGCAGCATTTCTTTTATGGTTCTTTCAGGTCAGCAATGTGAATGATGTTTGCATCTGAAGTGCAGTGAATTTTCACTCAAGCATCTCGAAATATAAATAAAATTACAGAACTCATAATGAATGATTTTAATGTCATTTGTATCAACATATAGGTGATGCTTACTATATGCCAATTAAATTTACACGCTTTAATTTTAACACCATTTATAATGAAGAAATAACATTTATTTTGTACCCTGTATTTGTTTTCTTGCCATCACTAGCACCATATGCTGTAACTCGGTTCATGTATGTGCATACACGTATATTTCATCGCTCAAAGAGTGAGCACAGTTACTTTTGATTTGCATCAATTTCTATTTATGCCATAAACTCGAGAACAAACCAGTGGGGTGAATCAAGTGTTGCTGTACAGAACAATACCGTTTGGTAAGTGCTGTAATCCACCATGCAGTGCATGTTATTTTACTGACAGACAGGAAAATGTGGCACGTTTGGACAATGTTGTCATTTTCCATGATTCTTGGATTTGCCAGATACAGTGGCAATTATTCAGAATCCACTTGCCAATCAATGATGTTTCACAAAGATGGATCTGACCATGCAGACCCAGTGGCATAGCTTGGGGAGGGCAGGGGGGACAGTTGTCCCCGGGCGCCATGTGCCAGGGGAGCCAAAATGAGGAAAATACAATGCACTCGAAGGGGGCGCCAAGTTTATGTTTTGTCCCCGGGCGCTAAGTAAGGGGGCGCCAAGTTTATGTTTTGTCCTCGGGCGCTAAGTACCCTCGCTATGCAACTGTGCAGACCATATCTCGTATACTTTTACTTTTACTTTAATCCTCTTCGTGCCTAGTTGGCACATAGGGCGTCCACCGCAGCCCTTCATCGGTCCCTGTCCTGTGCCACTTTCTTTGCTTCTCCCCATGATAGTTTCACGGTTTTTAGCTCGGCATCGAGTGTTCTTCTCCATGTGTTGGCAGGGCGTCCTCTATTTCTCTTCCCTTGGGGATTCCACTCTAGGGCGTGCTTTGTGATGCTATTGCTGCCTTTTCTCCAAGTGTGGCCCACCCATCGCCATTTCCTTCTAGAGATGGTTACAGTGATCGGGTCTTGCTTTGTCCTTTTCCAGAGTTCTTCATAGGACACTTTCTCAGGCCACCAGATGCGAAGGATCCGTCTCAAGCATTTGTTGATGAAGACTTGGAGCTTCTGGTCCAGCACCTTTGTTCGTTTCCATGAGTCAGAGCTGTAGAGCAACACTGTCTTCACATTGGTGTTGAATATGCGTATCTTTGTGTTGAGGCTGAGTTTTCTGCTGGTCCAGATTGGCTTGAGCATAGCGAAGGAGTGGCGTGCTTTGCAGATTCTGGCTCTGATGTCCTCGTCTGTTCCTCCTTTGTTGCTCACCTCACTTCCAAGATAGGTGAATACTTCAACATCATCCAATGCTTGTCCTTCCAGAGTGATGGGGTCTGTTTGCAGAGTATTCATGCGCATAGAATTGGTCTTCTTGCCATTGATGGATAAGCCTACTTTGCTAGCAGTTTCTTGTAGAAGGGTCGTTTTCTTCTGCATGTCTCCCCAGGTATGTGACAGGAGGCATATCCCGTATACTTTACAACAAATTGCAGAGGTAGCTTTTGTGGTATGCCAGTCAGAACTGGCACCAGTGGCATCCCTCTGGTGTTTGGTAACAACCTGAATTTCAACTTTGTATTTTAATAAAAAGTTTTACTTTAATCTTTTGAACTCATTTCTTTCTTGTTCATGCATAGTAGGTACATAAGTATAATAGGAAGTAGGTACATCAATATGATAGGAAGTGATTAGTATAATTTTCAATAACTTGTTGAATTAAAACATCATGGGGATGTACATTAAAGTTTTTTCTAAACACATTTTTATTGAGCAGTTTTAGATGTTTTTTCCCAAAAATTGCTCATCTGCATGTAAATCAAAGAAACTTAATGCTGCACAAGATGTGTTTAGTAACAAAAAATGTCACAGGAAATTAACATAAGAATTGATCTTGGAAAAAAATGTTTATTCATCTGAAAAATAAATAATTTCATCAGATACAGTGAAAAGAAAACAGTGTATCATATAATGACTTACATGCAAATATTAAGTGTTATATATACTAAAATTTAGATGCTAACCCATTACATGCAAAATTTGTTATTTATGGGCAATGAATAGTGCTCAAAATAAAATTTTTTTTAATATGGCATGAAAATTATATTTACATTTGTGGGATGATACATTGTTGTAGAAAAGAATATTATTAAATGGAAAGTTTATTCTGCTGCTTTAAAATAATGCCTGTACACATAATCTTTAATAATTAGCCCATTTATTGTGTAACAGGCACAAAATGACTTTTTATGATGCCAGTTTGATGTCCAGTATGTCCATGACAGCAGCCATTGTAAAATCTTGGTATCACTACTGCTTAAATAGAAAATCAGATTGATGTGTGGTTTTCACAAGAAGATCTGTTGTGATGTCTAGTTGGTCTTAAAAATGTTTTTGTCCAGACATTCACTATGATCACCACTGTGGACATCTTGAAAATCTTGTTATTGCTACATCTCCTGAACTGCATGTAAGCATGTGGTTTCTCAGAACAGTTCAGTCTTCTAATGGTATCTAGTTGGACCTGAGTAACAATTGTGCAGATCTGACATACAATATGGCTACCATCCTCTTGAAAATCTTATAATTATTCCTGTAAGATGAAAAGTCATATTGATGTTTTATCAGCAGAAAGCTTCTTATCATGTCTTGTTGATAGGAGACTTCTTATGTCTAGTTGGTACTAAACAAAAATGGTGCTGATTTGATATCCGGTATGGCCACCATGGCAGCTACCTTGAAAATGAGGTTATTGCTACTCTTTCTAAATGGAAAGTCTTATTAACATAGGGTTTTCACTAGAAGACTGATTATGATTATGTCTAGTTGGTCTTGAATAAAAATAGTGAAGATCTGACCTCAATATGGCTGCCACATTGAATACATTAAGATGTTGCCTCTAATTTTTCTGAATGATCATACCAACATGAGGATTTCAAAAAAAGGTCATTAAATGGCGTCAAGTTTGCCCTAAATGTTACATCCAAAATATGGTTGCCACAGTGGCTAAGTTGACAGTCTTGTTGCTAGAGAATATCAGAGATGATTTCAATGCTCAGAAGTTATAAAGAAGAAATGGTCTTATCGTGAGCTCCTAGAAATTTATTTGGTATGGTAGAGTTTCAGTCACTTTAAGATACACTTGGGCAGAGACAACATTATAAACATTACTCTCATCCTGCTTCTCCTTGTCGATACGATTTTAGTTGATAACAACTACCTATTTCTATTTTGTATTCTTTTTTTTCTTTAAAATAGGGATTGATGCACTTGTCTGGTAGTTCTTCAGCACCAGGGTTTGACACCAAGACTACAAAGTGTAACCAGCCTCTTGGAATACACCCTGCACACCCACGATACTTGAGACAAATGTTTTATCAGTCCTTTTATAGTGTAGGTATGAGTAGCAAATTGCACTCATCATTTTCATTGTATTTAAAGTTACTCCATCAAAAGGGACAGTAAACGATTTCTAACTTGTATGTGAATTTTGAGACAGATTACTTTTCTATCCCTTAGACAGCAGCGGTGTCATTGTTGAGATTATATCATTTATATTATTTGTTGTATTCTTTTGAAATGTTTGGTAGATTACTACCATAAAAGCTGTCTTCCAAGACCCCTGCTGTTAAAATATTCTCCTGTTTTGAGGGATCAGATACTTGGTGCATAAACTAGATTATTATATAGAGAAATGATCTCCTGAATGAGATTCTCCCTGTCTTGAGACACCATGTTTTGTTGGCAGAAGTGGCAGCCTTTGAAAGTTTTTATGAGTCCTGTATCTTCGACAGCATCTTTACTAGCCAAAGGTAGTTGATCCATTTTGTTCCATAGGAACCCTTGGAATATGTCATTAGATAAAACAGTATCTATTACTACTGTTGTTTGCATGCAGCTGAAAAAAACTGATTCAGTCTAATTGCTCATTACATTTATTTAGTTAGATGATATCTTCCACAGATGTCATTTGCAAGTTTCATAAATTTAAACTGTCTTTTCATATTTTACTCTAAGGTTGAGGCATCTAAGCATCATGATTGTCACCATTTTAAAATACCTAACAATTTTGTTGAGCTGTTTTCATTGATCAGTTGGTTTCAGTTGCTGTAGGGAGTGCATTTGAGGTTTGGTTAACCACATACCTAGGGTCAACCTGGAACAAAGTGGATTGGCAGTCCTTGGCTAGGGAAGGTACTACAGTAATTATTGTATTCAATTAAAACTTTATGACTGTAGCTTGTTCTTTTTTATGCTGGAGTTTCCTGTCTCAGCTGTGCAAGCAGAAGACTGCATGATCATGATGCAGTTCACTGGCAAGACATTGTGTTCTACAGAACCCATGTTGAATATATCCGCCCAATCCAGTTTTGTTGTAAACAATACTTAATACAGCGGTTGTTTCTGTGAATTTGAAATTGATTAGTGAAGTGATGAATCAAACTATTTCTTAGTTAGTGGGCAGCAGTGACCTCAGCTGTCTCTAAAGCAGTGAACATAAGCCAAATATAAAATGTTTCAATCCAGTGAATGACAGGTCAACATTATTTAAAGATCTGTGATGCCTTTTAAGTTCAAACAGTGTTCCTGTCTTGTATTTACTGTCAGATGTGCACAAGTTTTCTTCATCAGTGCTGTAATTTTGCAGAATTTGGCATGGCATTCCTTGAAAATTTTGAACCAACACAATATTGAATAAAATTGAAATTTATAATGGTCCATTCTCTGTTCTTGGATCTAAGAGAGTTACTTAATGATTAGAAGTCTGTTAAGATTTTGAGTTTAATTATGGATGGATAGTTTATGAAGAGCTGGTATGTACATTATGAATGTTTCTTTTTCTCAGACCACAATGCATTTTATGCATGCAGATTTATGCAGACTTTTCCATACTGTTATAATGTGTTGCCATTTCTTTTTTAGCTCTAGTGATCATAGAGTTGGCAAGTTTACAACATTTCAGAGCTCACAAACTGACTGTGGCTAGGTTAGGGCTTCGACAGTATAAAATGCAAAATAAATGAGTGATAGATGAAATGAACAGGGGCAGTTATATATTAGAGGAATGGTAAGTATAAATCTATGCTAAATTAAAGTGCTGATATATGTACACAATATTGTCAGCTTGCCAACTGTCAAGTAACAGGTAAGTAAACTTGTAAACTTGAGATTGCCAAAGCAGAATTTGAGCTTGTGCTGTACTTTCAGCAAGTGGATTTGCAAAGCACTGACGAATAGAGATGCAAGTATAGATATGGTTGGTTCAGTTGTGGTTGTATGATTCTGCCCGTCATTTCTGTCTGATTTATCATTTTTCTATACCTTTAAAAAAACTATGATATTCCTACTTTCACAAAAGAGTGTTTGAAAGCTAGTTCTCTGTTAATCTTTTTGATGAATACACTTATGGTCATCAACACCCTGCAATGAATTTTCTAAGCAAATATTGTGGTTTGATTAATTTCTTAAAATCACAATGGAGAGATTGGCCAATTTAAAGTTACAGTGACAGATTGACTTCTATGTACGGTACATATAGACTAGATAAGATTACTTTTATTTAAAACCTAAACATTGTTTTGCTTTGGGAGAACAAATGCTTGATTTAAATAGTTGTTGATACACTTAATTAGTAACCAGCCAGTGTTTGGTTAGGAAACAATAAGCAGGTGACAATTTAATACATGGCTTTTAAGTAAAAGGCAATGACTGTTAAGATCAAGTGACCATTAATGTGGGTTTGACTGTAACTTTTACAGGTCACATCATGGCATCAAGACCTTTCTAATTTGTTCAGTTTATGCTGACATGTTATCCAATACATCACATAAAATAGAAAATCTTAAAATGACTTTTTCTCAAAAACAACTTTTAGGAATTTGAAAGAATTTGACTGAAGGTAACCTAGGATGAAGGTTGTTTGGTTTAAGACAAATGATGCTGATCAGATATGGCAGCTGTTGTGAAAAATAAAAACCCATTAAATCAAATTTTACAAAAAGCATGCTGGCATCAGGACAAATATTCAGTATTGTTCAGTTGATAATGATCTGCCGTAATACATGGCCACTGTTGCTAAATTTTGAATAACCATTAAGTGACATCGTAGATGCCACTGTACAAAATTTGCCAAAATTGATCGGAACCATTCTTGCAAGAATACAGTTAACATTTGTAAAAATGATGCAAATCCACAATCAAATTTGACTGCCATTGCTTAAATGGAATAAACTTTACACAAGGGATTTAAATATATAGCAATCATGCTGATCCATTATCAAATATAGCTGCATTTCTGGAAATAGAAATTTGCAAGCAAGGACTTTTCAATCCACTCCGAAGCTGATCTGCCATCAAATATAGCCACCATTACTAAAAATAATTTTTTTAAAAATACCAACTTTTCAAAAAATTTCACAAGATTTAATTAAATTTGGCAGAAAGCATCCTGTTTAAAGGATTTATTTTAAAATGAATGATACTAATCGGCCATCAAATATGACAGCTATGACTAAAATATAAATTAAAAAAAGACTCTGTGTTTTCTTCTTAAACACTACAGAACAGAAATGGATCAGATTTGATAAAGGCATCCAATAAGCACTGACAATTAAATGCAAATAATGAAAATTGACCATCCAGTATGGAGAATGTTCCTAAAGATAGGAAAACCTTGAAATGACTATTACTCAAAGATGCTAAACAGAACTTGAAAGTAAGCACTATTGCTTGAAGGGCTTTGAGACTTTTACAGGTGATGCTAATCCACCACCAAATAAAGCTTCCATTACTAAGAAAAGAACATTTTATAGAACTTTATTTTTAAAAAAAGTAGCACCGCACAATTTAACCAACTGATGAAAAGCATCCTGGCATAACAAATTTTCAGTATTGGACAATTTATGATGATATGTAATCAAATGTAGTTGATGGTACAAAACCAGGGATCATTCTAGGCTGCACCCATGTCCCAGGAACTCATATTGTTCATCACTGGTGCAAGAAAGTCTCCTCCATAGGGCACATAAAAGTGACAAATTAAAGATTTAACGTTACTACAGTTAATTTAATAGACTGAATTGAGTCCATCCCAAACTTACTTGATATAGTATGCTAATTGCAAATGAAGCAGAAAACAATCAGGTTCATTAGCTGACAGAAATGTCTTAGTGGTGTTGATTAGCTTGGGCACCAAAAACATATGCTCCAGGATCATTGATAGAAAAT
Source organism: Megalonaias nervosa (assembly GCA_016617855.1). NCBI lineage: Eukaryota > Metazoa > Mollusca > Bivalvia > Unionida > Unionidae > Megalonaias > Megalonaias nervosa. The sequence continues at coordinate 86,804 of JAECUM010007012.1, read as the reverse complement.
TTACAGAAGATGAAATCTTGAGCAAAAATGCTACTGCATTTATTTCCATATTACATGTAGTGTACAGCAAGAAAAAATTTAGACTAGAAAATCCAAATTAAATTCTTGAGGAAAATTTACTCGCTTAAGAGAAATTCAAATCCCAGTACAGAAGGCTTGGGACAGGAGAGGCTGATAATAATCAGGGGCACTTGGGTCATGGATTTATTAATTTCGGCTGTAAATATTCACTTTTCCTGCATGATATACTTTTAATCATTCATTGTTGATTTCAGATTATTCTGTGGTTAATAATTTCCTTATCAACTAAAATAAACATGACCTGAATGGTGGACATGGTTATTTTAGCAAACAAGGATATTATAGAAACCAGTGCAGCAGTCTGACTTTAGAATAACTGATTCAAAGCATATAATGCTGAAAAGTGAATATTTATAACAGAAACTAGGTTAATTGCCCATCCTAGGATGGGAATAAAAAAAAATAAAATATATATATATATATATATATATATATATATATATATATATATATATATATATATATATAAAATTGGGATGGTGGAGTTTAAACATAAAAATACAAAAAAAGGGTTAAAAAAAACTTGGAGATGCTGCCACGAGTTTCGAACTCATGACCTCTTGTTTTGCAGCTGTGACACATGGAAAGAAAAATGTCAGTGTTTATATATAAGATTAATAAATCCATGATGGGAGCACAAATAAATCTGCTTCTGTCAAAACCGATACTGGGATTAGAATTCCTCATGTTTAAATTATTTATTTTTCCTCTAGAATTTATTTTGGACTTTTGAGACTGCATTTTTTCCTATCTGTACACTACTGTGGAAATAAATGATACTTGTTTGAATTTTTTGAATAAACAAGAGAAAAGGTAAGTGTATTTGTGACCAGGTAGGAGCTACTGGAACCTGCATTTTTTGCATGTTTGGAACACTAGCAAAAGAAGAAACCTTAAATTGGTTCTTTTCTTGTAATATTTAATCAACAAAACTGAGAATAATTTTGACAACAGACTCAGATTTCTTAACAAACTCTTCTTGTGTTTGGCTATTTGTCAGATGTTACCTAGATGAGCAGATGGATGTCTTGTTTATAACAGAAGTAATCAAAAGCAGTTTAGCTCTTGGTCTTTGTTTTTTCCAGATACAAGATGGGACATTAGTATGGCAGAAGTACCCTTCAGACCAATTGTTCCATAAGACAACAGGACTGTTTCTTACTTTGTGCTTTGCTTATGCTGTTTATAGAATTTGTCTGATAAGTTCGCCAAAGAAGAAAGAGGACTAACCGCTTGTTGGTGATGTTAGGAACATACAGTAAGTAAATCATAAACAACCTTATAATCCTGCTGCAAAATGATGTCACTGCTGTAAAAAAGAAAGGGGGTGGGATGGGGAGGCTAAAAACCACTTGTGTCCATTAACAAAGACTATATATAAAAAATAAACTCTAATAGTCCTGCTGCATAATATTATCATCAGTGTCAAGTAAAGTGGGGGTACAGACTGAAAGCAATGTCCATTATGAAAAATGGCCCAACTCTCTTGATGGCTGTAAATGACTTGTATTCAGCATGCCAAAAACTATCCTGATTACTATTGATTAAAACTAAACTATTTGAATTACCTTTATTCAGATGGTTTCTTTAGTGTAATACCGACATGCATAAAACTGTTTGGCTGTATGTTTTGCCTCTGGAATTTTGTCATTATTTTTTTCAATTTATTTTTTTCTCTACTAAAATTAAAATTATTAGGATATTTTTTCATAAGCTGACATAACTAATGAAGTACAGGAGAAATTTCTTATGACAGTAATTGTTCAGTAGGAAAAATTTAAACAGTTTCTATATGGACTCTCAAGTCAAAGGTTGAGTTTCACTCCAGGGTTTAATTTTGCAGAAAGAAAGTAACAGTTTCTACGTGAATTTCCATTTACATTTGTTTAACAGTATTCAGAATACTAAATCAGATTCTGTGCACTTAATTGCAGTTTGAATTGGCCCAACTTTGTAATATTATTAAGTGGTTCAACAGAATAATTTGTATTGTTTAGCACCCATTTAATTCCATGATGTTAGTTTCAAAATGCTTAAATTAATTCAAAAATTATTCTTCTAGTTACAGATTTGTTTAAAATTATCTACTGCTCATTATTTAACTACCAAAACATCTGAAATATTAAATATGATAATTGTTTTGGAAGAAAAAGTGTTTTAAGATTTTCTGTTATTATTAGCATGGAAGGATTTCTTGTCCTCCAGCGTCAGTGGCATGATGTCTATTCCTGTTACTAAAAGTAATTTATTTTTCTAATAATAGGGATCATTTGTTAAATACACTTGGATATTAAAAATTACATGATTGATGTCTGAATTTGAAGGAAATAAAGGACAGCAAGAAATAGGTACATATATACATAAATATAATACAAACTGATGCACAATAATAATTCATAAAGGAAAAAGGAAGTTTATTATATCTAAAACTGTAGAATAAGGCACAGGTTATCACAGGGAAAAAGAGTCTGAATATTTAAATCAGCAAAATTGGGCATCGTTTATGTTCTGAGTTACATTACAAGTTTCTTATGCCATAGATTGGTCATGGGAGAATATTAGTGAAAGTCATTATCAAGATAGTAGTAATGTTCAAGTTACATGTTAGAAATGAAAGAAAAGTCACTACAAACTAAAGCTGAGTTACAAAAATGTAAATTACAAGTACATAGTAAATGCATAAAATATTCAAATCTAAAAGTACTTGTAAATTTGATCTAACCAGGCTTATGCATTTGTAAAATTGGAGATTAATCCCTGCGATAGGCAGTAGTGTTAATATTGACAGTATTAGGATGTAGAATGCTCAAAGTGATCATCACAATCACAAGTGAACTTTTTACAGTATATACCTGTGCATTATATCTGATGATAATTACTCCATTGACTGCCATTACAGTACATTGCAGGTTTAAAACAAAACCCAGGTGCTGACTTCTCTACCTGTGCATCATCCCTCACACAAATTACTCAAGCAGTTGCCATTTCAGCACATTCAAGGGGTATGACTAAAATATGCAATGGAAAATCGAATGCAGTGGAAATAAAATATGCAATGGAAAATGGAATGCAGTGGAAATAAAACATGCAGTGGAAAATGGAATGCAATGGAAATATGCAATGGAAAATGGAATGCAATGGAAATAAAATACGTATTGGAAATAAAAAATTGTATGATAACACTTTTTTGTCACATTTTGAACTACATACAATTTCTGGTGATAAATTAAAATCAAAACATAAAAATCTACTCAAATAAGTTTCTGCTTAAATGTGACAACTTTCATTCATGATTATATTCTATATTATGCATAATGGTTAGAATATGCATCTGTTGATAAAATCCTTCTGTTAACATCCCTTAATTAAAAGTCGCTTAAAAACAAAACAACTCATTTCCTTTGCATACTTGTTTCCATTGCTCTAAAAGCTTTATACTATCAAAAAATTTCGGCAGTGAAGATTATTTCATGAGTGATGTTCTCTAATATGCATTATAACTAGATATGTGCATCTGATGTTGAAAAACTTACTTCAGTCTTGTTTTAGTTTTAACACTCAAACACTGGAAAAACACAAGAAAATAATTTCCATTTGTATATGGCAATTGCATACTTTCTCTTTCTCAAATGCACACATTTCATAAAATTATTAGAATCATATTTGAAAATTGATTCTATTTCCTATTTTGCAATACAAACAGATATGTATGCATCTGATGATTAAAAGCTTCTTTTGATTCTTTTTTTCATTTAAATATTAAAAAAAGATATAATTTCCATTGTTATTTTATTTCCATTGTGTTCCATTTTTCCATTGCATATTTTAGTAATGCTGTATTAAAGTGTTTAAGGAACACCCAAGTACTGACTTGCCATAAACACATGCAACATATCTAACACTAATCATGCAAACACTTGCATTTTGGCATGGACCACTCCAGTGGCCTAGTGGTTGGAGTGTCTGCCTCGGATGCAGGATGTCGTTGGTTCAAATCTGGGCCAAGTCATACCAAAGACATAAAAATGGTACTAACAGCTGCCTTGCAAGGTGCTCAGCATTTAGAGGTTAGTGTTAGGACTGGTCGGCCTGGTGTCGGGATAATGTGATTGGGTGGGACACCATTCTACATGTCTGCAGCAAGATACCCCAGTGCTAGACATCACTATTAACTGCTACACTGCAGATATCATACCAGTATGACTGCAAAATTTTAAAGCTTTGTTAAAAATCAAAATCACACACACACACATTTTGGCACATTACCAGGTTGAACAAAACCCAGCTCCTGACTTGTTTTATAAGGACTGGAAGGATGATATAGTCGCTAAGAAGTTAGGAGCGCGCCAAAAGTCACCCGCAAGGTCGCTCGAGAGTGGCTTGCCAGACAAGTGTTGTGACAGATTTACGACCAGTGTCCAGGCAAGTTTCCCATTGGTGGCTTGATGTGAGGACCCCCAATAGGGTACATGCAAATATGCCTTATACTGTCGTGGATGTTGCCAGTAGCCGTTAACATTTAAAGATTTAACAAATATCACGAGCGCATTCGAACATATCTACACACATTCACCGCTAACATGGCCACAGTTGTTGCAGTTGGACTTGGGAAAGAATTTTTCGGAGACGTGTTGCTGGCGTTACATCGTGTGCGTGTTTGTGGTGGACATGTTAGCATACATTATGATCCAGATTTCATGGAACAGTTCAAACTTACACTTGCAGCTCAGTTATTCGGTCACCATTACGCGCAAAAATTGTTGATGAATCGTGAAATGCGATCTCGCGAACTGGTGACGCGACTTCGGTCGGTTATAGTAGCGTTGAATAATGAAACCACGTGTATGATTGGGTTGAGACATGCTGACGCGATTCGGCAGAAGAATGTCGAGGCCCACACAAAAAAATTGTTCACAGCCATCCACATTAGACCCACTCAGAAACAATTTCATTCTTTGTCTCCATTTACCAGGGGAGTTAGAAATCGGAAATCATTGTGCTACTGACCCGTTATAGTTCGTTGATGTGTTTCATTTCTGACTTAATCGAAATTTCGTGGCAATCAACGCGCTGGCATCTTAGCTTGCTGTCGGCGATCGAGCGGTCCAACCAGCAAGTGGAGCATTTGTACGAGAGGAATTACAAGACGTTCTCGTGGATGCGCAATAGCAACCAAGATTTGTTTGGGGATATATGCGTACCGTACGCTTAAGTAGTGACAGCACAGGGGAAAATCTTGGTATCCAGTGAGGACAAACTTATCCTGGTGCAACTATATACATATATACGATGTTTCTTCGACTGAATACGATTTTCCGCTTGTACAAATTAGCGCCACTCGCGTAAGCACTCGCCATGTTGTGCTGAGATCCGTTTGCACCACCACGCATGAGATTCCTTTAACCATTTTTAATATTTCTTCCAGTTCCTACCAGAGTCGAACACAGGTGATGCTGAACAACTAATGTTTCAGGTATTCACTGGTGTCAGACTCGTTTTCCAGCGATGCCTTGCCCGTGTCCGCGTAGACAGTATTGCATGTAATATGCAAAAGAGTCCGTACCCATGTACATCATCTGGACATTGTCCCCGTACATCGACTTGATCGAGTCTTGGTAAAATTATGCATAAGAATCTTTGACAAGTAAAGTACTGACGCACCAATGTATATGAACCTTGTCAGCTTCAGTTTTTATATTTTTATGAACGCAATGACTCCATCATCAAAGATTTCCAAGACACGAATGCCAGGACCACAATCAGTCTGTAAAATATTTGTAGCTCAGTATCACTGACAAGATGCACGATGATGCACTGCCGCACATTTTCCATTGCTTAGGGGAGTATGGTATTGTTCATTAGTTTGAAAAAGTCTTTCTCAAACTCATTATACACGACCGTTTGCAGATACGAATTCGTTTTGTATATACAGCGCCATGTCATCCAGGTGCGCTGACAGAAGCATAGCAACCGATGGTCTTTTCACTTGCGCTGGCGCGCGCGCGCACACACAGACAGATACAACTGTAAATTGCGCACGTGGATTACGTAATAAGTAGCTTCTTGCTCAGGTTTGGGACAAGCTTGACGTATTACCTCAATTTGCCTCCGAATTTAAGACTGGTATAGTGACAGCCTCTCGCGGGGTACCGACAGTTTTATTTGGGGCCCGTTGGTAATCATTGTGGGTGTTGTCAGTTCGTCTGAATATTCCAGGTCAGCTTCAAAGAATCATCCTGTTAGCTTTTGCTGTCGTACCCGTTTGTTTGAGCGTGTTTATTTACTTTCGCAGGATCAATCCATGCAAACTCTCATACAGGCATAATCTACATCATAGCCCATTCATACAGATTGTTGGCTTGATGATACATAATGTAACTATTTGAGAGAGCCGGGTCGTATCCACCCACAAGCGGCGTGTTCGTGTGAGCGTAACGGTCTCTCGCCATGGAAATTCCGCCTTTCAATAAACACATGATCATTGATGTCAGTGAATAGCTCCAGCTTGATCTTGGTTTCTGACAGCAATGCATCCCAGGCTATTTCGTATAATGAGAGGTAGTGCGCGTGATTGAGCTTGTACAGGCGCATGGCTTTATCACGAAACGTGTGGAAGATATTCGTGAGCAGCAACACATCTACACGCAGAGATAGGTCGTGATAGTTTCCTCAGTTTTGACGACTAAACGCGGACCTGACATTGTAAGCGACGATGTAGTCGTTGCCAGAAATGTCTTCGCGGGAAAAAGACGAATAGAAGGCCTCGGTTGGTGGCAGCTGAGTTTCATAAAAGTAGTCCTCATTGCTTATGTACTCACGTGAGTAAACGCCTTTGTGGGTGTCAAACCAAAGTTTTCTCGATCGTCAAGGGAAACACCACTGTAGTGGCGAGATATATTAAATCGACCGTATATTTTGGAGAATGATCTTAAACATATCATTGGATCTCGCTGCAAGTTTGCTTACGAGTTTGTCAGGACTAGAGTTCAGGAACTTCAGCGAGTCAAAATATTGCAGCAGACCCAGCCGAAACATGTATTTTTCGATATTGTTGGGGAAAGCATTTGTTGCCACGTTCGACGCTAAGGCGATTCTTGCATGATTAAGTGACCAATATACCAGCGGTGACTATGCAACACTGCAGGAGTTTTCGTTTTGTTTGGTTAATTTACAGCTGTAGGTTACATGTTCTTTGTGCGGCTCCTCTGTACGCGTCAATGATGTGACAGTGATCAAGCACTTTTTCATCAGTAGAACTGAAAGCTGCTTCACAGATTCAGCAATGAGTGGCTGTGGAAAGCTCGCGAATGTTATTACGGATCATAACCATGTTCGCGGGCTAGGCAAGCTGCTGTCAGATACATTCGCTGTAAAGCGAATGATTTAATAAACACTTAAACCGAATGATTACCACAGTACAATATTGGTGGCTCATTATGTTTCATCATATCATTGTAGCAAAACCCCCCTGTGACTTGTTCAGCCACTTCAGTCGTATTTGATTTAATTGTAGTGACGGCAATCGAGAAGCGAAGCTTACACTTTAATATTCAAACATTCGAAATATGCGTAAATAACATATGGGACCTTCATCTTCCGTTGCACTGCGGTCAGTTTCAAAACATTTTTGCTACGCGCTGGGATGATAGTGCTTTGAGGTGTCTTACTAATTCCACCGCTGTGAAAGTCGTAACCATCAAGCAGCTGTTTGGTGCTATATGTATGCATGCAGCGTCGACATGTAACCTTTTTCCCCTTGTGCTGGTACGCCATTCAAGGAAGATCTTTTACCCAAACATTATGATACCGCACCACTGGGTCATCCATGTTGTTCCGCATCGTGGTGTTTAGTCTAATTGATTGAAGGTGTTCGCTCCAAGTAAACGGGTTAACAATATTCGGGTTGAGTCGTTCAAACTTACTGATGTCAGTAACCAGCATAGTAAATTAATTGGTACCATACTTGAGTTTACTCTGATGCTCTTTGTATTTTCGAGGTTGGTCTTTGTGATCGTACGCAGGATACACCACGGATAAGATCGTCCATTCAAAACACTATTAGGTTGTCGTTTTTCACGTTTATCATTGTCCGCGGTGGAATACATACTGATATTGGAATATAACTTGACCTGCTGTACGGAAAATAGAAAGAGCAACGTTTGGGCATCTGTGAAGAGTACGTGCTGAACATGCTTTGTGCATTTGTCCAATGTTTCGAGAATCGTTGCAAACTTTTGTCGATTTCAAAATTGATGACCTCAGTGCCTTCACTGTTCAAGATTGTACGTGCACCATTATAAAACAACGGGGATTGTGATTTTAACACATTGTCTGGTGAATCCAGTCATTGTTATAGGGTTAAGCGGAATATTCAGTGGCGCAGCGAAAACGATGTCTGCCTTAAAACCAGAGATTTTCGCGTGCTGTAATGTTGTTACGATCGACGGATAGTGGCTGCGATACGACGACGATTAAGTTCCTCAGGGACTGCACGTGCAATTTTAACCAGCGTCACCCGGGAGGAATCTTACTATGACACTAAGTGTTGCACGAAGCTGTCTCACGAAGCGGTTCCTCTGGAGAAAGTCCTAATAGAGTAAGCATGTCGGCTTGATACAAACTTGTTTCAGATCTTTTTTATCGGACGAATGCAATAAATGATAACTCTCTTACAAAATACTGTATTATGCATTTGTAATAAAATCGGGCTTTTCGTGTTTAATTTGCGTACTGCTTTCAATAATTTGTTTAAAGGAGGTTTTGGAAATAGTATGAAGGGAAGCTATGACCAATTTATAACCAGCACAAGAAGCACTTTTTTTTGAATATATTGTGAAAGAACAGTTAAGTTAAAGCTTGACACAGTAACAGTATGTAAATTTCCGCATGTGTATATGATAACAGGTACATATACATGTAATCGGTCATCAGGGATGTATTTTGTAGTTTTCGGAGGGGATAACCAAGAAATATAAAGGTGTCGAACCAGCAATTGTTTTACAATAGAAGCCAGTATACTGGTGGGGGAATAAAAATATACAGTACTGAATCTTTTGAGATGCACCTATTCACTTGTAAATGGATTTGTGCAATTCATAAACTTCAGTCTATGTACTATAGTTGAAAACTAAATATTTATCTTTATTTTGATATCCTGTATGTAATATCCAATTAACAAGATAGTATATGTGCGCTTGGTGCGATTCTGTGTTATTTGGTGCAGATCAGGGAGTCCCCTGTTTAGAAGCACAAGGCTCAATAACCTTGTACTCTGTCCTCCCATGATGCTCGGCACACAAGGCCAGGCATGCACTGTCGAATGGTCGACTTTAGTGGACAAATTCAGTATGGAGGAAGTATTATAAAATTGCATTGTCTATTGTTACGTGTAGGCTCGTACAATAATAAGAGAAAAGAGTGAAGTCAACATGCTTTGTATATTTTAACAAAATAATTTATTTCCCTAGAAAACAACGTAAAAATTTGGAAAATAGGACTTACGGTTTGTGAATATAATCCAAAAAAATTTAATCCTAAGAATGAAAAAATACAAGTCCTATCACTAAATAGTTCCATTAGAATCCAGGTTCGAATCTCGACGACGTTCCAGTATGGAAGGTGATGACGTCAAATGTGGTCGTACAAATAGCAACTATTCCTCAATTGAATCACAGTTTGTGTTTCCGAATAATTCCAGAATAAATTTCCACTGAATTTCTTTCTCCCAGAATTTTATAAAACAGTACACTCGTTTGGTTTTCTAGAGAATAAATTATTAAATTCCAAAAACAAATGAACTTCAAAAACAATCTGGTTTCAACAATAAAAACCCATCCAGCCTTCAAGGTTTCAAAAATACAACTCACTGACTGACAAGCGCTCAGAAAGGATATTAAATCAAACCAAATTATTATCCCATTCTCACGAGATAGATCACGTGGTCTCTTAACACTTGAACAACGCAATAAGAAAAATGTAATTTGTCACATAGCAGGAACCCCTATCTACTCTCACTCTGAAATAAATTTAAAAATAAAACATTGTTTATTCAGACTAGACGAAATGACCTTGGCAATAGCCAATGATTTTCGCGTTGCGCTTACACTACCGCGGACCAAGGTGAACTAAAAATATTACTAATGTAACACCTTTTACGTCTTAGGTAAACAGAATTACTGAAAAAGAATTTCGAATCCCGTGAAAATAATCATTACAGTAAAATGTAATGAAACAAAAATAAAATAAAAAAGAATTTTAAAACTAACACACAAGCAATTTAATTACATATACGTAACACTATAAAGAAATAGCCATAAATCAGTTATTGCCAGATGTGTCGCTACTGGCTTTTTTTGTATTAGTCATAATTTTATCAATCAAGAAGTGCTGAGTATTTATTTTTGGTTGTTTTTTTTTTATGTGTGTGTCGCTATGCAGTACTGTTATTTTTAGCCATTATGTTTGAGTTTGGGGGCGGGGCTGGTACTGTGAGAGATTTCGAAATCTTATGGTTGTGTGTGTGTGTGTGTGTGTGTGTGTGTGTGTGTGTGTGCGCGCGTGTGTGTGTGTGTGTGTGTGTGTGTGATTTATTTCAGTTAAAGTTTAATCGATTGTGTTGTATCGTTATATTTTACATAAAGTTTCAACAGTTTATTATAAACCAATTTTCATATCAATGAGCATATTTGTGGGTTTAACGCCATTTTTCAGCACACGATAGGCTATACCTAGCTATGCTCTAGCAGGGGCGGGGATAACTTTAAGCAGCTTTCCGAAAATAACATCGGAATACAAAAACAGGTATATTTCTGCACCATACCTTGTACTACCTACACGTTGCATGAAATTAATGATATTTATGTTCAGCTAAAAGCCCAAATCTTGTGTATCTGGCCTAATTATAATTTTAGTACCTGTTTTAAGGTGAGTAAGGGAACGACGAAATTTTTAAACTGCATTTGATCCTCTTAATCGGCCAAATACGTGCTAAATGCATACAGTTTTGAAACAGCAAAATTATTAACTTTTTTAAAGATATTTTTCAAAATTCTAACTGATGTGTCTTGCCTGAAATTGAATTAAGTGGGTCGGGCTTGTGATCCTAACCAGAAGATCATTGTCAGGGAAGTAGTGCACATACGTCATTGAAAGTAGTACATATACTTAGTGACGTAATTCTTAAGGCTCTAACGTGTATTACACTGCAAAAGTATGTCAAATTTCGGACCAAAATCGGCACACCATATACAAATTCGTAAATTTTAAATCACCAGATATTTAATTTCAATAGGTCTAATCGCGAGCTTAAGAAGAATAAACTTCTGGGCTGTTTCTTTGGCAATTGTTATCGCCAACCTATAGACTTATAAACACTGATTAACACCTTCATATTCTTGAGGAATCTTTTTAAGTATTGTCTCCACTTTAAATTTACTGCTCAGGATTCAGGTACAAGAACAAGAGCAGTTGAAACAAGTAATAGTAACACACATTAACATCGATTCGCCTGGATTATGCTTTTATTGAGGTCAGTTCTAATGTACAATCGAGGACGATTTACCCCACATTACCTTACGTAGGAAACACATGGGGATACAGGTTTTTACGGTCATTTTTATTCACTTGAAAAATGTAGGAACATAACCTTTTTGTAGCTTAAGGTAATATAAAAAATATTTAGATTATTGACCTGTTTGCAGATTCCCCTTTGCAGAGGAGACAATTGCTGATCTCCACATGTCAGAAACTTTTACTACATCCTATTTTTAGCTTTCAACTTTTGGTCAGCTCCTGGCGTAATATCTTATGGTGTAGGGGTGGGTGGGTGTAAATAGACATATTTAATAATGAGACCCTGATAAATAAAAAAGTTCACAATAACACTTCCTGAAAATGCATATTTCATAATACTTTGAGCATGGCTGTATGGCGGACAGTATAACTGGTGGAGGAAGAACCCGGGAAAACCCTGGTAAAAACCCACCGACCCACGGGATTCTACTGGTAAGCTTTCTCACATACCCAGACCGCTCCGGTAGCCTAGTGGTTATAGCGTCCGCCTCGTATGCGGGAGGTTGTGGGTTCGATCTCCGACGGAGTCATACCAAAGACTTATAAAAATGGTACATACAGCTGCCTCGCTTGGCGCTCAGCATTAAGAGGTTAGTGTTAGGACTTGTCGGCCTGGTGTCAGGATAATGTGACTGGGTGGGACATCATGCCACATGTCTGCGTCATGATACGTCAGTGCTAGACATCACTATAAACTGCCACACTGCAGACATCGTAGCGATATGACTGAAAAATTGTTAAAGCTACGTTAAAAATCCAAATCACACACACACACATTCTCACATACGCGCGTTTGTCGAGCCAGAGATTCGGGCAGAGGTGAGATGGCACTGATCGGTAAAGGCGAGCGCTTTAGACCACTCGACCTACCTGGCGTTCCGAACATACATTACTTGTATTTTCAGAACGCATTAGTGGAACAGATAACGGGGTTGGGTGGGAGGAATTAGGTTTGTAACTCAATAGAGACCTATTTATGTAATGTAATTTTGGGTGAAGAATGCTTAGTTACAATCTTTGCTGGCAAGAATTAACAAGCATATATGCGGTAAAAGTAATAATAATGCTTTAAAACATCCAACACATGGTCATTTTTGAAATATTTACCTCCTGTAGCACATACCTCAAAGAAAAACTCCTTAAAATAATTCAGAAACCTTTCATGTACACTTGAGAGTAATAGTGTGTATTCTAGTTATGTTTTGGTAATGTATGAATATGTTTGTATATACGTTTTTCAAGGTCTTTGTGCTTATACAGGTAAATTGTCGCACCTACAAAACTGTGCAATTGATTCATATAATTGGATTTTGAACACCATGAACTAGAACCTTTACTGTCACTATGATGATAAAATATTCCATTTGGCAGGAATGATGCATTGATAGCCATCTGCTGATTTTTTGTACATATTGTTACGTATCGGCTCGTTCAAAGTAACACAAAGAAAGAGTGACTACAACAAGCTTTGTAAATTTTAACAAAAATAATTTATTTCCCTAGAAAACACGGTGAAAAGGTAAATAGATGAAACAAGACTTACGATTTACGAAGATGATTCCAAAAATTTGTTCTGAAGTTGTGAAAACACATAAGTCCTGTGAATGAACAGTTCTAATTTGATATAGTCTGAATCTCAGTTCCGTTCCAAGATGGCGGATGATGACGTCAGACGAAGGCTAACACAAAATGACCAGAATTTTCACTGTGAATCACAAATTGTATTGTTCTGCTCCAATTTAGAAATAATTTCAACAAATGTCTTTGTCCAAAGCCAGTAGTGTTGTTCTCCAGGGAAACTAATGATTATTTAGAAAGTAGATGAAGTACAGCTACCACCACTAACAATACACATGTTGTTCCTCGTACGAACGAACAACTCTTTCCAGCACAGGAATACCTTTTCCTTAAGGTATTAGAAACTCTACAAGATGTTATGATGTGACTCTCAACTATGACTGACTACGACTATGACTGAATATTTCTTACAGGTAACTGAGCATTTAAAACAAGCTAATACGTCATTTCATGTACACATGCACGAAGTACACGTGTGATTTCGAAATCACACCTGGGCATTACAAAAGCGTAAACAAGTATAATTAGTAATGACGTAGTCACAGCCAGTCATTTACACAGCTTTTCCTGACTGTTTACTTGCAACGACAAACTATCATACAAAACTCGTGCTTACACGAATCACATTTACGTTTTAAATAAATACGATGTTTCTAACAAACTATTAGACCCATGCAAACATAATCATAATAATAATAATAACTACATTTAAGGATGTAAAAATAAAATAAAAATGAAACAAAGAATTAGAAGAATTTAAATTTTAACACATATGTAATTTAACTACAGGGTCGTAACAATATATTTAGCAGGAGCTTCATAAAGAAAAACACTCTTCCAAGAACAGCCGGGACAATCGAACTTTGAAAGATGAAGTTTAAAACATTCATTAAAAATAAGCAGTTTTAAGTTTAAATGTTATGTAACGAAACCTAACCAAATTAATTTTTAATGCTTGAAAACGAGCGCGAGAAAGTATGAACATCACCTGTAAAACATAGCTTGAATTTTACACAAAATCGTTACCAATGCTTGTCTAAGGTAGATGTAAAATACTTACAGTGCTGAACGTACGTGCTTATTAACATTCATCCCCTCCTCCCTCCATATACGTAGGCGTACGCTTTTGTTAAACCTCTTCCCACCCATCCCCATGCGTACGTAGTTTATGGACGTCCACCAGCTGACTGCTGTGTTTAGTTACATTTTTTACCTGAATGTAACAGGACTGAGTTGCGGGTTGAACGGTATTTCTTTCCTGTATGTGCTCTTGTACTGGAATTGACATGACATTTATGAATGTATTGTCTTTTTTGTCTCATGAAATCGAACATTTATTAGATGTTGCACGTTGCTTTTTAAATGACTTTATTTCTAATCTAATTTACAATTTTCTGTGCCAAGTTATTTGTTGGAGTGTACAGGTTACCTTCTCTATACAACTGTCTGAAGATCTGTAGATCCAGTCTACTGGTGCTGGGATAAAATATAGAGTACTAAATATTTTGAGATTCACCCATTGGCTTGTAAATGGATTTAATTTAATTTTTTATAGACTTCATTTCTGTGTACTATAGTTGACAACAAAATATTTAGTTCCATTTTGATGTCCTGTAATTAATTTCTTACTGACGAAACAAAACATGGAATGTTGGAGTGATGCTATGTCATTGGGCGCAAACCAGGAAGTCCCTGTTCGGCAGCACAAGGCACAAGAAAATACTGCGAACCACTTGTTTTTAAAGGCTGACAAAAATATCTCTAACTCTAATAAATGGAAGTATGCGTGGTTTGTATGCTAATCAAAGGAAGAAATTACTCTTTCATATATTAACAGTTAGTTATGTGGGAAATGAATTAGTGGTCCGATCCTTAAAACCATGTATTTTTTGTACGTTATACGAGTTGGTTGGTAGGCATTCCAAGCAAGGCCACTGATAAATGCCACAAGAAATGTTACCACCTTATTCTTGTATTTTGATCATTAATTGTTTAACTTTTTCGCAGTTTGTGCGTTTTGATTGTTTAATTGTTCGTTTTAGCTGATGGTTGTCTTTGCAAACTGTTGTTTTGTTTTTGTTTTGCTTGCATTTTAATAAGTTTGTTTTGTTATAGTATATATTTCCATGCTGTTATTTCCCACTGTTTATCTCATGCTTGTCATTTCAGTTGCACAATGACGACCAAATGCTCAGAGTGCAAGAAGTTTAAGCTTGGCTTGGACACACATGAGATGTGCCTCGCTTGTACTGTCTGGTATCTTCACCATGCAGTGTTTCTGCAGAGTGGTGAGATGGAATATGGTCCACGGAGCTGTGCAGATGTTTTACAAGCAAGGAGCGACAGGCGAGGTCATTAGCGACCAACAGCAACATTTTAAGTCTTCACGCTAAGATGTCATCGATAACTACTGTATTGGAGATTATGAGAGCAATGTCCACACTAACAGTTAATGTCTAGCCAGCTTGATATGAAGCATCAATGCGCATCAGAGTAGCTCATGCTGCATTAACCCCAGGAGCTCCTATAGTCACGAATGAAAATTATTATTAATGGAGGCATCGGAGATTAGCATAAAAGGAGTTTCAAGCCTCCATATCTCACTTCTCTCCATATGCAGGCTTGGTGCTGATGGAAGATTATTCTCCCAGTGTTTGTTAGCCCAGTGGGCACAAGTTCCCCTGCATGTTTGAGCATGGTTTTAGTGCCAGTAAGTCAAGGCACATAGGGTACGATCTCACTGACATGTTTGATGAGTTAACTGTGACTGTCACAACTGTGCCATCCGGCCAGCTGTTCTTTTATCAATAGCCATAAGAAGTAAGTCTCATCAGATTGTACCAGCAACTCATACCACATGACCTGTCGAATTGATTAATTTGTTTCATTGCCCAATCCAGCCACAGAGCCAACCATTCAGCCCACTTTCCATTCGACCACCAGCCAATTTTTAAACTCTGTAAGTTGCCCCATTGCCAGACTAACCAGGGGGCCTGATGTTCATGACATACCCAATGGATAGGTACCATGTTCTGCATTAGGATGATGACACCACTTTTATCACTACTGCAGGAAACGATTTATGTGGACATGGAAGCGACGACTGATGAGAACAAACCTCACGATGAGTGCCGGGATAACCACAATTGGTTGATTTCTGAGGCCCCATCATGGGGTTTAACTTCAGAGCGCTGTTGAGATTTACAGACTCTTGCCTCCTTACGAGTACCTAATATCACTATTTGTGAGCCAGTCCTTATGAGTTAAAGCTTCGGTATATATTGAGGATGAGGATGAATACCCCTTGTTCCACTTACTTCCGCAGTCTGTGAAGATTAAGGAAATTTCGACCAGCCATATAACAAAATCAGAGACCCAGGTAATTAAAAGAATTTTTCCCAGAGAGACAGTTACGAGAGTCATTCTCCTTCCGCTGCTTTTGCACACCCTTGGACTCGTACACTGTTGATGTGTTGAGTTTGGAAATGGTGAAAATGTCAACCCTCCAGTACTAAATGGTGGATTGCCATGCATTTCATACCACTTCCAAATTGGTGTGCAGCATGGTGGCCATATGACTTGTGTTTCATCTGGCGGAATGAGCTTGAGGAAAAATCAGTGAGTGATCATGCATAGGAGTCTACTGCCTGCATTGTCAATGTGAGTAACATGACCATGCGTCACTGCATGGCCTGTACCCTGACTACTATTTGCAATTTAGATTCGGTGATACGAGATGCCTCTACTCGTCATGACGTGTGTATGCCATTGCTATTCAGTCATGTGGGAAATGTGCGGAAGCAAAGATCGTAAGAACTGTAGACTAGAATAGGATAGTTTATGCATCAGTAGCGAGTCTAACAGTGGTTTGTGGAAGGAATTCCTCAGGAAAATGCCGGAAATTACGGTCGTCAGTTGTCAGATCGTGCTCTTTGGGGAACCTATCAGCTGTGCCACTTCACTACAGTTAAGTTAATGACTTTCATATCTAGAAGGATAAGTTTTACATAAGAGTTCGTAAGGGTAATTTTCATAATGTGAGCTTGGTGGTAGTGACCCACCTCCACAGACGGGGTACCAAATCATTCGATATGTATGATCTAGTCTGGGACTTTCTGTGCTGTTAGATGTTTCTAGCTCAAGATCGTGGTTCAGATCTGACACATTCTCAGCAGGCTCAGTGTTCAAGCTGATTCATTGCCGATAAGAGGCCAGATTCTTCACATCGGAGTACCCAAAGATAGACCTCTTTGCAACGAGGTGGAACCACAAACTACCCATCTTTGTCACTCCAGTCCATGACCCAGAAGCTGGGTCATGGCCTAAACATTAGTCAGTTTGGACGGGTGTTCGGGCTGCGTCATATCTGTGACTTTTATGGTACCACAAATAACACAAGAAGAGAGCGCAGACCCTCAAGGTGATTCTCATAGCTTCTCTCAGTGACTGGAGTTCTCGGCCTACTCGGCACATTCCGGAATATGTCCATAAGAACATCGGCCCATTACAGAATCGGTCCGTGTAAATTTAACTAAATTTGAAAATTAGCTCTTTCTAGCTAATATGAACAGAATGCATGTATAAATGGTGAAATTATATGTAAACTGATTCTCATTGTTTATCATTACTTAAAATATCGATCGATATAATGTAAACATAATGCTTTTCTTACACAAACGTCAAGAAGTTAGCGATGGGAAATTTCATATCCTCTGCCATGTATCAAGTGAAATTTTCATTAATCCACATGCTGATCCCGGATTACATAACACTTCGCGTAAAGTTCACGTTTCAGATAAATGAAGAACACATAAACTTAACTTCGATCAACAGACTTTATGATCACTCATTAAAACGTGTTTGTCAAAATGTGAAGGGTAGTACAGTAAAAGACTTCATAATGAACAACTGAAAATCTCCTGAATAACTTTTGCCATCATTTATTTGTTATATCCCATGCTTCGTCAAACGTTAATTTGCTTCTTACGAATTCTTATTTATTTGTATGTTTGTTTAAACTGTAGTTTACAGTGTTGCTTGTATACCAAGTACCCGCTTGTAAGTAGAGTCCTACGGCAACTACCCAGACTTAGATCTGTCTTCACATAATACGACGGCAAATCTGGGTCAGTGCAGTTTGTTAGGATCAATTAGTGCAACAAACACCATACAACCTGATCTCGCGCATTACGCGACAGCAGATCAGGGTCTGTGTTGTTTGCAGTTGGACTCGACTTATAATTGAGTATATGTAGTACTTAAAGTAAGATTTTATATTTTCAGATTTCCTAATTGCTGTGCTTATGGAAACGGGTAAAATTAATTTGGCCACTGGTGATAAGAGTTTCTAAACCAAGAACAGTATATATGGACTCGTCACTTTGACTACCATTAATTCTCCGGAGCAGAGAGATGTTTTCATTTGTTTAATGTTCACGTCACTTTCGTTGTAATTTTTTGTTTTAATTAAAATTACAGAAATAAAGATTTAAACTATTACCGTTATCCGTATGTTGCAATTTTGCATGTATCCTTTTAGGCATATCTGCGAGCATAGCATAAATGGCTTATTGGCAGCGCATCTCCATATTCATGATTTTCAGAGTGTTATCTTTCACTGAGAAAACAATGCAGCTGAAAATTCATCATAAAGTTGTAAATCTTCTCAATCTTATAACATATGAATTATATACTTAGTCCTTTGATCCCAGCTCTCTTCACAGGTTTGAGAGCAAATTTGGTTTTGTTTCGTTTGGTGTTTTACAGATAAGCAACACTAGCAGGTTATTTATTACCGAGGCCATTGGAATAAAGTAGCTTGCTCAAGAACACACCATGGTAGATGGCCCCTGCAGAATTGGTGGCAGGATTGGAACCAGCACCCTTTTGGTCGCATAACTGGCACGTTAACAATTTAGCCGCTGTTACTTTTGTCTTCATAATCGGCTATTGCAACATGCAGGAGAACGCATCGGGCTTATCCTAGATCTCAGATAACGCAGGAGAAAGGTTATTGATCAAAATTCTGTTATTTAACTCTATAAATCCGCAAACTTTTCCACAGAAATTTAAAGTTTTGCGAGTCTTTGAAGTCTTTACGAGTTTCGTTTTGTGAGATATTATGCATACAGACACGAATGCATGAGCGCGTGTACACATGCACACACAGTGGCTGGCAATGTTAATTTTCCCTGCGCGAGACAATAAGAAAATAACTCGTGTCTCCTTTTATATAAGAAAGAATTCTCTGAATTAAATATTTTCCGAATAATAAAGTGTCTTGCAGGTTTGAAAATCAAAGGCAGATATATCTAGGCTTTGACTCGGCTGCTTACTATCAAGTACTGCACGTGTGTATCTTCCGCAAAATGTCCTACGACAATGCCATATCTGCTAAGATTTAAAAAAAAACAGATCTGAAAGAAAGAAAGTTTACGGTTATTAGTGTCCAGTATTCGTAGTTTTGAGATTGTATGCTATGAAAAGTAAATACATTATGAAAATTTTAAAATCGCCTTTTTACAAGGTCAGTTATTATCCCAAATCACAAGAAAGATGAAAGATGGAGTCACCATAATTCTACTTACCACAAAGGTTGCAAGTTTCGCATGAGAACACTGTGCATGGTAAGATCTCGAAACTACCACCTATTGGTTATGAGGTCATGGTCCTGATTGAAAAAAAAAGTCCAGTTTCGCTTCAGGTTTAATTTTTACATTATTTTCCAGGTGTTATTTTTGACAGTTACAGTAGATTTTGCTGGGTTTTAAATAATAACCCGTATCTTTTTGGTCTTCATCCATACAGCTCTTATCCATAGACATTTTCGTTTATTCATAAACATTTTATGAAAATCTTACGCTGATGTAATCATAGCTTTTCGTAGCGCATTGTGAACCCATGTTCGTTTTACTAGTATTCAGTGATAAGGTGAGAATAGTGATATAGGAATGTCAGAAAAATCAACAATTATCGATATCGAGGACAGTTTTCATTCAGCGTTATAACTTAAGTTTTAGTGAACAGATTTCAATGCAACTTCGTGCTCTTGTTTCACATTAGCTTGAGTATGAAGTTAATTGATTTTGGAGTCAGCTGTTTCAATGTCAAAGTCACCATTGTTAAGATACATAATACCTACACATATGATTTGTGGATAATAACCTTTGTATTTTATTGTGACATAAAGACCGGCACATGCATAATGATCATTTTATTTAGAGAAAGAATCCTGTCGATTTGGCAATTGGCAGGTTGAAGCGCAAATTTATTGTTGCTAAAATAAACTTCGTTCCATGCATTTCTTTTTTGGACAGTAGCTGTGCTTCATTTACCGATTTCAGGGAAACTTGCTATATGTTTCTCCGAAAAGAACCATGAACAGCTAAATTCTTTAAAAACGTTATGTCAAGAATAAATCCCAAATGGATGAAGGCTGACTTGTGTACTGTTAGAACCACATCCTTTCCTGTGTGCTCCAAGCATAATGCAAACCAACTACATGCAAGGAACTAACCTCCTGATGGTAAATTATTAAGTGTCGTTTGATGTTCTTTTATTTATTTATTTGCTTACATTAGGATTAAGGCAAGTAAACATTCCAATGTTTCAATCACACTGAAGTTAAAAGTGAAGTATGTACAGGTTAGGACAAAGACAGAGCTGTTAGCGATAGGTGCATCGAAAGGAGCATCACTCACTACAGTCTGCTCCATAGGGCTTTAAACAGACGAACTTGCGTAGCGAACCACAGGAGAAGACGAGTCTTTAGGGGCCATTATGCTTCTAAATTATGACGTAAAATGCAGGAAATCCAACTCCAAGATTCATGGATATAAAGGTGCATTATAAATCTAGTTGAAATCCACCAATCTAGGTTTGTTGGTTTTCTACCAGATTTTTTGTAACCTAATAATGAAACTCAAATTGGGACGACGGATTTTTAGGAGTCCTAACCCGTGTAAATGATGCTGTTGAGCGCTGGAAATTGAATTTATTCGGTATCGCATCAGTATAAGGCAGAATGACAAATTTAAATGAAGTCCATAAATCGTTGTGCAGAAACAATTGTCAGGAAAACGGGCAAGTATGGGTCATAAGTTTTCCAAAGGTAACGTGGACCGTTGACAATATAATTCCAGAACTTATCGATATGAAACTCAACCCATCCTTGTCTAAAGTTCAGCAGTCCTTAGTAATGTTATGCTGCATAAATAAACGTCATGGCAATGGACAATCAGGGGCCATAACTCCCTTAAATGATGTGGAACTCAAGAAATGGGAAATATGAACGGTCTTACCGATAAAAAAGGATTATGTTGAATTTGTTGGAAATACAGGGATCCTCAGCAAACCTGCCATGCAGAAATCATCGTTAGGAGCATGGAAAATCGAGGAATTTATTTTCCTCTGGATGATATGGAAGGCAAGAATCAATTACTCCTGGTCTCATCAGTTAAAATCCGCTAGTGATATTAGGTTGATAAATTGTTAGGTAGCAAAAGGCAAGATGATCGAGGACAACTCACACGAAGGATGTTGTATGCATAAGTAACGGCTTGGGGTGTATTTCCATGTGAAGTTTCAAATTTTATAAATGTCTTACTCCGCAAAATTAGTCTAGTTTTGAGATTATGACTCGGTGGAAAGTAGCGAGTACTTTTTCTTACAAAAAATTGTCCCAAGCGGACGTTTTTAGACGTCTTTGAGGACACGGAACCAAAAGGTAAAGAGACGACTCTGCTAAGTGGGACGCGAGCGAATCTCGAAAGCACAAGGTACATTCCAGCTAAATTTTATAGGTACGAGTCGGAAGATAATTGCTTGATTTTTTGTCTTGAATGTTATATGAATCGCGTATTCTAAACCTTTCATACATTTCTTTGATATGACTTAAGATAATTGATTGAATTTATTGTCATAAATGATGTGAATCATGTATGCTAAGACTTGATTATTATTAGTTCTGTAGGATGTTTATTCCGATAAATTGTTAGGTAGCAAATAACATCGTTAACACGAGAAGTGAATTTTGTTTTATCTATTTTTTTAAACTAAGATTTCAAATTCTTTTAACTGAGAATCGGTTGTATTAGCATTGACTCAACAATTCAGGATATGTGGCTATTTGTTATCGGCCGGATGGTTCAGACCCGACACTTAGTCAAGTTAGTGATTGATAGTTCACACGGCAGGCCCTAACTGTTTATTAGGTGAGAACAGACTATGCCATGGATCAATTAATGATGATTACTAGTTATGTTAGGGAAATACGTTAATCTTCATGTACAGTATTATTTTGTTTATGGAAAGAACTATGTTAGAATTTATTAGGTATGAATGCAAGATTGGGACCTGAAACCATATTAGCAGTTAGTGTCTATGTGAAATATGATAACACTATCTCTGACGTAACAAGAGGAGTGAGTATTCTGTACAAGTAGTAAAAGACCCAACAGAATATTTCAATTACATATATCTTATTTTAAAAGAAACTAACTCCACGGAATAAATCAACCCAACCTACTACCAGTGCTGAATCTGGAGTGACCTGCAACGAGTCATCGGGTTATGGAGGCATGCTGGATAATGGATTTTATGATGAAATTTGTTTTAAACAAAACTGCTGATATAACTTTTCGTAGTTATTTTCTAGAAGTGTATCCTTTTTCGTAGTTATTTTCTAGAAGTGTATCATTAAAGTGTCTTGTACTATTTAATGTGTTGATCTACTTAAATTGTTATATTCTGTATATGTGGATTGTGTTGTTCTGTTCTATATCTCTGCTCAGAGATCCATTTATTCCATCCATTAAATTTTATATTTTTATTATTCACTCGATCCGGGCTATAACACCGAGGTCGATAATCATGATCACCCCCCATAGCAAAGAATGACAGTAATAACAACAGCTGCTTATGAAACCTCAGCACAACTGTGGCTTTATGATGCCAACCGAAGTTGAGAAAAATACATGTAAAAATAGATTGCACAAACAATGTAGGAAGATAAACCCTTCCAGAAAGAATAAAATGGAATCATATATAAAAAAAATGAAAAGTAAAGATATTATAGTTCTGTAAAATGTGTATAAAATAATAGACAATGGCACCTTCATCTAAAATCCTTAAAACATAGTCAAAATTTGTTTTAAACTGCATTCCCTAAAAAGTTGAAGAATTTCTCAGTGGTACAGCATCATACAGTATTCTCGCACAGAACGAAGCAGAGAAATGAGGTTCTATTGTGCCATATTGAAACATATACCTGGCTCATGCATACCTTCTGAAGCATGAACCTCGAACAGAAAGCATTCGGAATTGTGGCACTAATTTTAGTCTCAGCCGTTATAATTTAATGTTCTGGATTATTTTCAGTCTCTGCTAAGATCCTGGACAGTTTCAGAATGTTAGTACTACTTGTAGTTATGTCTAATTTCCGTGTTATTATGAATTGGTTCCAACCGCTCCGGTGGCCTAGTGGTTAGAGCGTCCGCCTCGGATGCGGGAGGTCGCGGGTTCGATCCCCGGCCGAGTCATACCAAAGACTTTAAAAAATGGTACTAACAGCTGCCTCGCTAGGCGCTCAGCATTAAGAGGTTAGTGGTAGGACTGGTCGGCCTGATGTCAGGATAGGACATCATGCCACATGTCTGCGGCATGATGCCCCAGTGCTAGACATCACTATAAACTGTCACACTGCAGACATCGTAGCGATATGACTGAAAAATTGTTAAAGCTACATTAAAAATCTAAATCACACACACACACACACACACACACACACACACACACACACACACACACACATGAATTGGTTCCCTTCATTGGAACTATAACATCAGTACAATATATGCAAATTTAATGACAACTTTAATATGATCTGAGGTATAGGTAGTGCCTTATATATAAATGTCAGATATATGCTTATAGACACTAGGTAGCAGGTCATTCACAGAATGTTGATGGTATAACATGGAGTGTTGGATAGTAGATGACTGGGTTTTGGTCACTACAAATGGTATGCTGGATATTCAGTATGTGGTATGGGTCTACATATGGCATATTAATGGTATAGTGTTAGATATTGATCACCACACATCGCATGTTGATGGTATAATGTTGGGTACTACTGGATTGTTGATGACTGGGCATTGGTCACTATACATGGTATGTTGGATAGTAAGTATGGAGTATTGGTCACTACAAATGGCGTGTCAGATAGTAAGTGTGTAGTACTGGTGACTACACATGGCATATTGATGGTATATTATGGGGTGTTGGATTGTAGGAGACTGGATGTTGGTCACTACACATTGCATGTTGAATAGTACGTATATGGTATTAGTACATATATAATCTATGCTGGGATTTGGACCTAGACAAGGAAATCCCAGTCAAGGGGTTACATTATTTTTCTCCCAACGAGGCTTTTCCGAGTGGGGAGACATATAATGTAACCCCGCGACTGGGATTTCCTTGTATCGGTCCAAATCCCAACGTAGATTCTTTTTCTCACCCAATATTATCTTTTAAAGTAAAAAAGAACTCACTTGTGCAATATAGTTCACGCGCAAATGTTTACATGCGGTGCATTAATACAAATATGTTAATGAGGACTGTGGCGTGTCATCCGAAGTACACAGTTTATACGCGTGAGCAAAGAAAAATAACAGCATAAAATATCGCCTAGTAATAAGGTATTATCACATTTAATATATAGATGTGTGGAATTAACAATAAATGATGAATATTTATTACAAGAAACTGTTTCATTTTCATCAGTTCCAATTTTGAAAAGTTATATTATAAATAATGAAAC
This sequence comes from Megalonaias nervosa, assembly GCA_016617855.1. Classification (NCBI taxonomy): domain Eukaryota; kingdom Metazoa; phylum Mollusca; class Bivalvia; order Unionida; family Unionidae; genus Megalonaias; species Megalonaias nervosa. The sequence continues at coordinate 61,753 of JAECUM010007012.1, read as the reverse complement.
GATACTGGGTACTCAGCTCTACTGTAGTTACACTTAGCACAAACTGTAATGAAGAGTGACGTGTTGCATTAGATTATTCATGGGTAATTAGAGATCTGTGTCACTATCATATATAACTCTCCTTTTCTTTGGAGGAGGTGAAACTGTTTGTGATATACTTGTGTTGTCCTTAATACTGATTGTAAAATTACCCCCGTATATAAAGGACCCTCCAAATACGGACCCCAGCGGATAACCATGTGCTAAACTTTCAAGTTAACGGATTTTTTGAAAAGTTATTTTTCTGTCTTGGAAATATAGCAAGTGCTGCAGTGAAATTTGCTTATGGATTAATGTGTTAACGGATAAATGATTCCTTCTGGCTGATAAGTGCATTATTTGTCATTAAATATTGTAGGTGTATTTTTGATTCAACTAGGGCACAATGGAGATGATTAACAAAATTGAAATAAAGCATGTTTGACATTACACATTTCTAGCTGTTACTAAGTTTTCTGTAGTTGTTAAGAGAGTTGGGAAGCTATGAAGTGTATAGGTCTATAGTTTATGTGCACAGATCAGTGTGTTCTGTCATAGTTCATTTCACACTGCATTGAGAATTTTATCCTATCTGTAGCACAGTAAATTTTCAGGTCAGCGTCATTAAATGTAGATAAACGGTAGATAATTTGTTTCACACGAAGTATTTAAAACTAGTTAGGTAGCTTTAGCTACATTTAATGACGCTGACCTGAAAATGTACTAAGTTAGGACTGCAGATAGGATAAAACTGACCATTCTGTGTGCAACGAACTAGCATAATATCAAAAAGCTCGACATCATGTGCGTGTGCGTGTCTGTCTCTCTCTCTCAAAATGTTTTGTATGGTGTGTTCTCAAAAATGGAGAGACCTTAAGTTAATATGTTTTTTGTTATATATTTGTTGTTGTTGTTTGATTTTAGAACAGTTACGTCAGGCATAGCAGAAGACAACAAAGTTTTCTTTTTTTTATAAGTAGTTCCAAGCGCGTGGACACCTTGACTGTGACGACTTGTCTGAGACAAGCAGACTGAGATAAGAAAAGTAAGGTTAGCAAAACAGCTAGATTCCTCTGTCGTATGGGTGAGAAATATACATCTATGGTACAGTGTGTGATGTTGGATAGTAGATGACATGGTGTTCGTCATTACACACAGCATGTTCATTGAATAATGTGGTGTATTGATCACTACATATGACATGTTGGATAGTATAATTCGGCAATTGGATGGTATAATACAGGGTGTTAGTAGATAACTCAGCATTGGTCACTACACATAGCATGTTGCATAGTGTTACGTTTAGGCTCGTTCAAAAGTAACAAAAGAAAAGAGTGAAACCAACAAACTTTGTAAGTTTTAACAAAAATAATTTATTTCCATAGAAAACACAATGAAAAGGTGAAAATAGAAAATAGGACTTACAGTTTGTGAAGACAATCCAAACATTTATCCTAGTACTGAAAAAAATACAAGTCCTATCACTAAATAATTTTAACTGAATCCAGGTTCGAATCTTGATGACGTTCCAAGATGGAGGATGATGACGTCAGGTAAAATCTTTATACGAATGTCAAGCGCGCACGATGAAACGCGTGACTATTTCATCATCAAATAGCGCAATAAACAATACAATTTCACGTGGGCCAGAAAAATGACCTTGACAATAACCAATCGTTTTCGCGTAGTGTTTACTCAATCGACAAACCACGGCAGGATAAAATCGTGCTTATGCGAGTCATACTACGTTTTATATAAACATAATATCTCTTTAAAAAATATCAGAACCCGTGAAAATAATCATTACAATAAAATGTAATGATACAAAAATAAAATAAAAAATAATTTAAAATTAACACACAAGTAATTAAATTACATATTCGTAACAATAGTAGATAACTAAGTACATAGCCGCCTATACATATTCACACAAATTTTTCAATATGGGGGCATAATGTTCAATTCCAATTTTCACCAGACCACCCCCAATGTAAACCTATGGCATATTGTTAATTCTCATTACACTCCAGTGTGTCACATGTTGTTACTCACATTTTAGGACACCACTTTTTTTAAAAACAAAGTAACAATGTAGCCTCAATGTTAAATTCCCGTTACATGTTATGGTGCCCTATTTGAGGTCAGCAGCTTCTAATAATGTAACAATGTATACAATGTGTTGTCGATAACATATATGTCAGCTTTATAGCCTAAGTGTTCAATTCCCATTTGGGTCTGGAATGACCCCCAATGTAAACCTAGGGCACAATGTTAATTCCTATATGGTTTTCAAGTATCATATGAGCTCAACAACTTTTAAACAATGTATACAGTGTTTTCTCGATGGCATATATCAGCTTTATTGCCACCGTTAAATTTCCGTTTGATTCTAGAATGGCCCCTTTAATATAAATCGGTGTAATGTTAATTCACATTTGACTCTTAAATAACACGTATTACTACTAATGGTATATATTTTCTCGTCTACTTCCATCCTGAATGTACATCATTCATTCATATTTGTTAACAAGCTAATTTTCTGTTTGATATTTGAGATTCTATTTTCCCAAAATTATTGCTAAGTTTTTGATTGATAATTATATTAATTAAAGAATTTGTATTGCTGACTGTACACTTCATAGCACCTAGCAAATAAAGATATCAGTCTTGTCTACTTTGCACCGTACTATGTTATTTTCTTTAAATTATTACTTTTTTGTATTTAGAAAACTGCGAAGTCATCGATTTCAAAATTAGTGATGGCATGTTTAATGTTTAATCAAGTGCAAGTCTCTACTGGAATCACAGTGATATTGGATTAATCATAAGAAAAGATGTTCACTTGTTTTCAATCTTGAAAGATCTTAAAGAATTTTTGTAAAAAGTGAAACAAAAAAAAAAATATATGTAAACAGATTTGCAATTCATAATACCTCCATATATTTATCAATTTTTAAATGTACTTTTCAGTGGTGTCTCCTGTCACCCAAAAATTGCTGGATGCTGTCCAAGCTGCCACATTTATTGAATTGAAACCTAGCAAAAAATCTTACAAAGACTATGAAATAGAGGCAAATATTGACAAGAATGAATAGTATGTTTCTTATATTATAATTTGTCGAGACAGATATAGGAAAAAGATGTTATTAAAATACAGCACATACAAACCTGGCATTGTACTTTTTAGTTTCCTTAAAAGTAGAACACATAAAATATATTATCAATTTTTAAATTTTGAACTGTATTTTACATGCATATACCCTCAATATAGGATATCCTTAATAAAATTCTGTACTATGAATCATATAATCCTATTGAAACTGATAGATAGCAACATACGTATTTCTCTCAAAGAAAATGTGTATTGGGTGTCTCACAAAATAAAAATATTTTATGATGGAAACTCTGGATAAAATATCTTGCAATCTAATCTGGTGAGTGTTAAATACATCAAATGTTTAAGTACTCATTAAAATAGGTACCACCATGTCAGCCAATTCCGCGCGTCGGGTAATTCTGCGCAACGATACGACATAGCTGTAAACATTGGATCATGTGTTGTTTTTGGTCGAATATCCATTTTGTATAAAGAAAGAACGAAGGTCCTTTACTTAAGGAAGCGATATTCATAAAGTGTACAAAAATATCCCACATTTCTAACATAAATGCATATGAAAATGTGATTTCTGAATGTCAACATGAAGACCCACTCATTGACCTTCTTGAACTTGCTGCCCAGAAAAATCTAATTACTATGTAACATGATAGAAAAGATGGACATTTATACTTTAAAACGATACTGCATTTTAATCCAAGTTTCCAATTTTACAAGAAGTTGTCCCACACTTACAAAATCGTCTGCTATCCAGACTGTCAACTTGCCGCTAGAACAGGATTCTCAAGTCTGTATCTAAATTCTTTAGTAAATTTTTATTCCCCCATAAACGAGACATTATAAACACATTACATTGTATTCATTAGCTTTTTTTATAGCTTATTTTTTTACAAAAAATATAAAATGTTGAACTTTACTAATTTTTTTTTTTTACAAGATCGGTTTCGTTTGTTTAATATCTCTTGCCATTTATTGGCATTGTTATGTTGAATTTTGTAAAACCAGCTATAAACCTGACCTAATTACTCGACTGAAATGCTGACAGAAACAGTCCAAAGTAATTTATTTCATTTCCATAGCCCGATGGATAAACATTACATCTTTTCAAAGCTATGCGCAGAATAGGCCGACATATCGCGAGTCATGAAAACACGGGGGTGGTATCCCGTGTGTCCAACATTATTATTATTTTGAACAGAATATTCTGGTGACACTTGCCTTTTTCCAAATGATAAGCATTGCAGTATTTAATTTTCGTCAATCGGTCGAATTCGGTATGCGTTTTGCTTCGGTATTGGTGACGGAAACCTTATGCTCAGAAATGCCCGACAGCGGTGTATATATTGATATTCAATGCACAAGCTACAGATTTCTTATTTTCCTTGGGGTTGGGGTTGGGGAGGGACAATTTTTTGAACAAATGATATTTTTTAAAAGATTAATAAGAATGATGTCAATAATGAAGTTATTAGACTTTCATCTTTTCAGAGCTAGAAACAGTAAATGAAAAAATCCAAAGAATACTAAGTGAAATACATTAAAAAAAACAACATAACAGCTTTAAGAATGTGTTTTAGTGATACAGACAGAGGCAAAAGGAAGGACACTGGAAGGGCATAGGGGATGGGCTTAAAGCACAAGAGGGACAGACAAGAGGTAGCGGTTACCCCTCCATTTATCTCTAGCTAGATCACAGGATATTTTTTGAATTATTTTTATTATTATGTAAACTCAAAATTTTTGCTGATTTCCACATAAACCATTATTTAAATATTATTACTACAGTAAGTAACAGTGTACCGTACTACCTGCAGCTGTTAACCCGGCGGAGTGGACAGGAAGAACATGATTTCAAGATGGCCACTTAGGGCAAACTAGACATTATAAGAAGTCTTTTAGTGAAAGCAGTGGCGTCACTAGAGTGGTGCGGACCGCACCGGGTGACACCATCAGAGGGGGTGACACCAAAATGACTGTCTATAAAATTTTTGAATTTTTGTGCAGGAAGGAGTTCCATGGGGGTGACACCATGAGTTATCGTACTGGGTGAAGCCAACCCTAGTGACGCCACTGAGTGAAAGCCTAATGTTGATATGACCAACCATTCAGGGAAAGTAGCGACACCAAGTCTCTCAAGATGGCATCTATGGTGGCCATATTGGCCATCTGATTGGCACAATTTTCATGTAGGAAAAACGTGACATCATACGTTTGCTGGTGAAAACCCCATAACAATATGACTTCATTCAGGAGCAGTAGTATAACAAGATTTTGAAGATGGCCATTACAGTGTCCATATTGGATATCAAATCAGGCAATTCTCGTTTAGGACCAACCAAACATTATAAGAAATCTTTCAGTGAAAGCTCATGCTGGATGACCATTTATTGAGAAGTAGTGATACAGTTTTCAAGATGGCTATTGCAATGTCCATGTTGGATATCAGATTGGTATTATTCTCATCTAGGACCAACTAAACATTATAAGAAGTTTTCTGGTGAAAATCCAATGACAGTATTACATCTTATTCAAGAAGTAGTGATAAGATTTTCAAGATGGCCATGTGGTGGCCATGATGGACATAAGATTGGCACAATTTTTATTCACAATCAGCTAAGCATTATGAGAAGTATATTAGTGAAAACCTGATGTTGAAATGATCATTCATTCAGGAATAACAATATGAAGATTTTCAAGATGACCATTGTAGCAGCCATACTGGACATCAAACCATTTAGGACCAACTAGACATCATAAGAAGTCTTTTAGTTAAAACCTGATGTTGATTATGACCATGCATTCAGGAGTAGTTTTAACAAGATTTTCAAGATGGCCACTGTGGTGGCCATATTGGATGTGCAAAAGGCAACATTTTCATTTAGGATCTACTAGACCATGGCATGAATGTGTGTGTATAAAGTTTCATGGCAATCCTCCAAGGGGTTTAGGTGGAATAATGATAACATACACATTGATAGAAATGGATACTGGAAGATGGACAACAGACAGCAGACCGTTTCTCATGTTCTTCTTGTCTATGACTAGTAGAGCTAAAAATGCCTACCTCATTTTCTTTGGTTACAGGATATTGGCCAATGCATGCCAGATAATGTCTGATCTACCTAAACATTTTATATGAAATGTCATGGTATATGCCAGTCTGATATGGTTTAAGTTAATATTTTGCTGTTCAGGGTGCTTTTAATAATATTTATGGAGTAGTGAGTGCAAGATTTCTTCAGCTAAATGATATCTGACTGGATGCCAATTAATGTCTGATCTGTACATTATGCAACAACACATCTGGATCTATGCAATTTGCAATTAGATTTGAGTTGTAAGTGGGTAGAGACATTACAAAGGGGTGAAGGCTTGGTTGTTTGATTTTGTGGCTTAATACCACCTTTTACCAAATTAAAGGCTATGCATGGAAGGATCTGGGAAGATCCACTGACTAACAAGAAGCTACTGACAAACTTTCCCACCTACCCATGCTGGATGATTGAGACTCGAACTCGTGTGGATAGAGGTGAGATTTGTGAGTGATCTTTAAAGGTAAGTGACATGGGAGGATGGGGTGAAAGAATATAATATTTGGCAGTAGATCTTTATTCTTAAGACAACTAATTGTGTAGTCAACAGATGTGAGACAATAGTATCACAGATAAAATTATACATACATTTTGTAAAGGCAAAAAAATTCTACATTTGTTCCACTGAAGAAACACATAACCAACAAACTAGAGTCACCTATGGGTATTAACAACTATGATGAAAAATATAATTGCTAATATACAAATACATTCAACAATTATGTAAAGGAATAATTACACATGAAAAACAAAATGTTAAAATTATACTATGTACTATTCCTTGATTTTAAAAGAATTGAGCCGCAGGAAAGCGAAATGAGAGTCAAAACGTATCTGAAGAAGGAAGTAACTGCAAAGCTCTGAAGTGATTAAAAAATAAAATATCAATAAATATTTATGGTAATTATAAACAAATTTTTTACATATATATTTCATACACACAAATACATATTCCTTCTACCTTAAGTTTAGTTTCACTGAAAGAAAGCTCACACTTTGATTATTTTTCTGGTGGACGGAAGTACATCGGTATCAGGAAATAGGAAAAACTAGACAATAAAATCATAACAATAATGCACTTCTTTTCATGTGTAAGGAAATTTAAAGGGTAAAAAGGTAACATACAATATAATTCTTAGCACAAGGCATCCATTAGGTCCTGGTTTTGATGATATTTTTTGCATGCCAAATATTACTTTTTGATAACAACAAGAAGTCTATCAGGTCCTGGTTTTGATAATATATTTATGCAAAATATTGTATTTTTATACAATATATACAGTGGACAGGAGAAAACTGATGACATATGGGACCATTAATTCTGACTGATATTCATAGTAAGACAGGATTGTACATCAACACAAAATGAAGAAATACAATGTCTTGGAACCAATCAAATGTCATATATAGTCAATAAGATGGATTTTTTTTGATTATGGCCCCGTTTTCTTGAATTCCACTGCCTGTATAAATATTTAACTAATATACTATATTTCAATGTACCTAAAATCTTATAAGTACACATTTTAGTCAAAGGCTTTTGCTCATGACATTTCAGACCGTTAACTTATTTACAGATAAAAATGTGAAGTTTGGCACTTTCTTGAATTGATGGAATGTAGGAAATGTGAAGAAAATCAGATCAAGATTCTAAAAGGAAAAATTATATGGGGAAGCTAAAAACAAGCTTGAAAGTTTATATCAGAGAGGAAGCAACAGTTGAAAATAAGAAACGTTTTCTAATTATAAATGAGGAAGCTTATTTTTAAGTAAACTGTCGGTCAATAAAGTCTTCATGTTTATTTTGCACATATGGCTACATCAAAAGACTATAGAGGTGTGTGTATCTTAACTGTCAATCATCAGGGTCCTAATGTATATTTTACAGATAAAGTTGAGCATAAAATATTAATATGAACTATTTGTATGTGCTTCAGCCATGAAGATATTGGCAGCACTCCACATTTATACCATCCTAACTGGCTATTTTTTTTTACAAAAACTGTAAGGAGAAACAATTTTCACAAAATATATCAATAATACATATAACAGAATGTTTCTGACATAAAAAGTTCCACAACAGCTAGTAAATATATGGCATCAAAATAAAAATTAGAAAAGTGTTCACAGAACATAAAATCATTGCCATCCCCTTAGTACAACCTTGAGGTCCAGTGTCCATGAGAAAGTGACCAAGTTGGAAAACTTAACCAAAGTCAATGAAATAAAGATCACGTTTTGTGTTTAGGTGGTCTTGTACTCACCAAGATGCATCCATGCACAAAGTTTCACACCTCTGCTACCAATAATACCTAAGAAATTGATTTTTAACCTTTTCTGTTGTAGCATCTGTTGCTGTGTAAGATGTTGCTATACATGTGACAAAACCATGATATGCAGGGTGCTAATAATATAACACACTGCCCTAAATGATTCCATGTGAATAGGCCTGCCTGGAAAATTTAAAGCACTGTGGTACATGTTAGGTTCAACCTAAATATTAATCATTTAACCCTTTTTGTTGTCTATTAAAAGTTTTTAAGGGTACATTACAAATCTTATGGTTGTAGAACTATTTTTCTTTGAAGATTTTTTATATGTTTTAAAGTCCTGAGAGAATATATCCACTGTCATGTCAATGACCAACCATGACTGACCTTTCTTAACTTTTAAATCTTCCAGTTCACTGTCTACATCTGTATACAATCTGATAAAAATATCAAAGTCACTGTTGGCTACATAGATATTGGAGACTATATCTGACTTGCTAAAGCCTTCATAGTCATAATTCTAACCATCCAAACTCTAGAAAGCAGTGAATGAAGTCTGCAGCCTCCATTCTGGATAAGGGAGGATGTGACCTATTTACTTTTATCAATAGCATATTATGACTGTTTTGATGTGATATCATGGTCGTTTTCCTTGATGTCTGTTGTTTCTAACAGTTGGAGGGGCCTCTAAAGCCAACTAAAAAGGGCGAACATTTCCTCAAGACATCGAAATTCACCTCTATGCAGATGATGCACAGGCATCCAGATGTGCTTTGAATAAAATGCAGTAGAAGCAACCAAAAGCACTAAACTAGGTAAAGGGTTAGGAACAAAACTTAACCAAAATCACTGAAACATGACATGTAAGTCACAGTGACCTACCTAGTGAGTGTTGTACTCAACAAGACATACCAGGCTGCAAGACTCTGCAATAAAAAATGTCTGAGAAACTGAAAAAAATGTAAAGCTTAATCAGTCAATGAAGTGTAATATGTAAATCACCATGACCAAATTTTGATAGGGTTTTATTGCACTCACAACATTGCATCCACAAAAAGTTGCATACCTTTGTGACAAATAATGTCAGAGATACTGACCTAAATGTAAAACACAATGAAAATCGCTGAAGCTTGAGTATAGGTCACAGTGACCTACTTTAGGTGAACTGATATTTTACTGACCAATTTGCATCAAACATACCAAGCTGTACAACTCTGTAACCAACAATTCCTGAAAACTGACCTGAATACAAAACTTAAGCAGAGTCTTTGGATCATGAAAATTCATAGTGATCTGCACTTAGTTGATATTGATGGAGCTCACCAGAACACTTTTACATACAAGCTGCATGGATCTGGGACTTATAATGTCTATGAAATTGACCTAAATGCAAAAGTAACCAAACTGTGATGTCCAGACAGACATATATATGTATGGTTGGAAAAGGGTCACACTATATGCCCTTGTACATTTCTGGTGGAGATTAAAAATGCTTTAAACATTAACCCAGAAAGAAAATACACTATCTGTTTTGTGACACATGGATCTATTACAAGATGAAAACTCTTCTAACAGATCCTTATTTATTCTGAATATACTATGTACTACATTTAATTTTAATAGGATATGCTGTGCCTGCATAGACATATGTATTGCAGATAAATTTACACATTAGATCCCATACACACTTCTACAGCAACAATAAGTATAGCTTATTCAACATAATTACAGAGGATACACCTGAAAAGGTACTCAGATACACTATATCTATTTGGATGCGCTTGTACTCTTGTTCTTTCTTTTCTTTTATCTAAAAACTAAAAAGTATATTTAAAAAAGGCAAAATTGAAGAGTGCATGGTTTTTACATTGAATGTGAAATAAATTTAAAAAATATTGAAGCTAATCTATTCTACAATTTGATTAAATGCTTTGTTACCCAAATTGTTATTCTACATATATTTGAATTCAACCCTATTCACATAAATTTTGATTCATTGTTTTCATTTATCTTTTATCCCTAATCTCTAATCAGCATTATATATTACAATCTACATTGGTGAATAATTTTAAAGGTGTTGTCTGTCTAGGCTTGCAAATAATTAAAATTATTTACCTGGTTCCATAAATTTTATATATAATGGGCATTTATATAAGATAATCTATAAGCTAATGAGAACTTTAATAAAATTGTGTAATCACAAAAATAATCAAATTTTTTAAGACAGACAATGAGAGACTGAATTATTTCCTCAAAATCAAGACCTGTTTCAGAAATTCAGATTTGTACAGATCTTATTCTAATGAACTGTTTAACACTGAATCATGATTCATCATAAGTGTGATCCATTTATCAGACAAGCATGTAACTAATAATATTTATGACTACTGTTGTTACAACATTCTTCCTGATCACAGGGTTCCTGCCACAAATTTAAAGATTCCAGACCAAAAATAAAGATTTCCAGAGATAACTGTGCCAAGTTTATTGACCTAATTAAGCCAAAAATACTTAAAAATTGCAAGCAAAATGTGAAGAGATGAAAAGTATAATCTAAAGTACAAGATTTTATCCAAATACTAAAACTTCTATTAAATGCAAATGAGCAGTCACATTACCAGTTTCTATAATAACGGAAATTTAAGACTTTTTCTAGACTATTAGTCATTTTTCAATAATTTCAGTCCTTTTTTGATCTGGAAAAGCAATTTTCAAATTTTAGACCTCATCCAGATTTTCAGACCTTTGTGATAAATATAAGTTTCAATTTTGTTTATCTGTACAATGTAAATCGGCATCATAATTTTCATTTTTTAATTTAGTTAACCTTAGTCTAAGTTTATAGCATTATTTTGCATCCATTTGGAGTGTCTCATTTTTGTTACAGGTTTTTACCCCCATCCCATGGGTGAGATTTCCACTGCATAGTGATGAAAGCTCTAGTGGGATAAGTCATCCTGGCTATTTTAGTATCTTAAAGGTTGCTTCCCTTCCTATCAAGAAAGTATCTCCACATTGGAGAGCATTTTACTCAATAATACACAATGAAAACATGCCATCCATATAGCTGATAATAGGTATAATATAAAATCTGCAATTTTATTTTCTATACATGTAGACAATTTGATGATTTTATATCACTTGGTCGACAAGTATTTCTTCAAATCATATTAATCTTAGAAAACTACTATTTTTAGCCAGAAACTGCATAGTAAAATAACTACTACTGGGAGATAATCACTAGCCAGGAAGGGAGGTAACTCATACAGTACAAAATAGGAAACAGGGAATATGTGTCACTTTTTCTGCAGTGACAATTGCAACTGTGACAACATCAAAATGAAAATTTATGATTAAAAAAGTTTTAAAAGTATTTTACACAAAGGGTACATCTGAGTGGGGATGTACTGATACATCAATATGTATCATAACTGCAATAGTTTCTTGATGATACAATACCTTCTTTGGGATCCTAATATTGCAATTCTCATAATAAAATTAAACAAAAACAAATAATTTCCAATAATAATAGCAGCTTCTTTTTTAAATTATAAACTCTAGACGCAGATATCTACATTTACCACAACAAAAAAGAATCCACAGATCTATACAGCCATAAGTTCTGGTACAAATTTAATTAATATCTGCATGTGACAAAGAAAAACAACCATTTTAATTTCTCATAAAATTTCAAGAGACTGATATTAAACAATCTTGATGAAATTGATCTTGAAGAAGCAGTTGTTAAAAAACAAAAGGGTATTATTGTAAAGGATCATGATGACTTTTACTTCCCATTAATAATTAAATGAAATACTTCAGACATATGTCTCTAATTTTACTCTGAAAACTGGTTTCAAAATGTTCCTTTATGAATATAATAGTAAGCTGTTTTAAATAAAAACAAGTTCCGCACATTACAAAAGGAGAGAAAAGAAAGCAATACATACATAATTATTGAAAAGTAGTCTGGAAATCCTATTAAATTAAAATAAATAAATGACTGCTGTCATAATTTTTTAATACAGGCAATTGCATTTCTTGTATCAACTAGTCAGGGATACAAAAAAATCAATGTATTAAGAGTACCTTACAAATATTATACAAGTCCTGGGTTTAAGTCCCAGTCTGGTCACATGTTTTTCCTTTGTGTCACATGATTAGTAGTTTCTGACTCCACTAAAGAAGAGATTTTAATATTTTGACAATCTCGTACTCATCAGCATAAAAATGACAAAAGAGTTGAATGCAGATATATTATTTCTTACTCTGTGTATGTCATACAAAATAATCAAATACAAAATTTTAAAAATGTGTAATTAGCTCTAAATTACAGCCCCTACAAGAATGGTTACTCGATAAAGTAATAAAATGAATATTAATAAGAGGGATAAGTTATTAAATATAAAACCTATATAAAGGGTAAATTAAATTTTTCTGCATAAAAGAAGTGGATGTAAATAGTTCCTACTTCTAAAATGTAAAAATTTGAGATAACTATTTCATTTTAAATGCAGAACATTTAATAGACCCTGGGATCTCGTCTGACAGGTGAAACGGACCTTGCTCTAGCTCGTGCTGCCTTCCTCTTGATACGTTCTCGAGACCGTTGGATTTTCTGTGCCTCATGACTTCCAGCGGTACGTCGAAAGTCTTCATATCCGCTGAGGAATCCATCCTCCATATCTGCAAGGGCTTCTTCAAGGCTCATGGTTGTAAACGTGTGACTGTGATGTGCCTGGATAAGTTTCTCAAGGCGCGTGATTATCTCATAGTCAGGGATGGCAAGTGTGTTGATATCCAAACCAAGCATGCGAGCCACAACAGTGCGGAAATCCACAAGCTGAAAAAGTCATGGGTAAATTTTGATGAAACAAAAAAATAACCAATTATCTGTCATTTATTAACAATAAAATTAGATTTTGCAATGCGAGATGATTTCTGCTGACATCATGTTATATACAAAAGATAAAGCACAATCATTATCAGAACTGACACTATAGCAGAGTGGGCATAGCCCATGAGTAAGCTCAAATCTGATACTGGGCAGTGGGGTGCTTGGCTATTCTACATATTGCTTGTATTATGATCTAGTGACAATTTCAAGCTCCACCAATCACTTTCTGTTCATGTCATTGTCTTAAACCAATCAATTGAAGATCGACTGTATATATGTTATATCTTCTGCTTGAATTGTGCATGTGTACTATTTATCCTCTGTCCGAATTACTGCTGGAGAGTTGATTTTGCCTCCTTGATCTATACCATATGTATTGGTGTGGCTTACCTTATCAAGGTGAAAATACACTTTGAAATTCATTGTTGTGAGTAACAGGAAGGGGGTGGGGTGGAGATTAATTGAACTCTTACTTTCAAAACCTTGAAGTGTATGGTTTTTAAGCAAACTCTATCTCTCATTCAGAATTAAGCATCCTGAAGAGGTTTCATAATTAAACAAAGTTTCACTGGCCCATTATACATTATACACCTGTAATTTTAAAGAGAAATTTTCATAAAGCTTCTAATACTTTTCATGAGCTTCAAACAATTAGCTCAGTTTAATAAAAAAAAAACTCAAAAGCTCACCATTTAAATAGTTTAATGAAACAATTGTAATAGAAATGCACAATCGTGAACCAAGAATGAAAATTTATTGGGGACTTGACTCAAGGTGGCCTTGATTACTTTGATATATTACTATTATCTCCCATGTTACAAACGACAAGATTCTGTTAACATGGCAGATCTTACGAATCAAAATCCTATTTATTTTTTTTACTTGTTAATTTACCTTTATTTCTTTAATTCTTTTGATATTATTATATTTACATATGTATGTATCCTATTTTAAAGTATCATTGGTCTAATTATTAACATTTTTGTTAACTGCATTTGTTTACTTTCTTTTTCTTTCATCATTTCTTTGGGCACTAACCTGCTTTTCTCTGTTCTGAATCACATGCAGAGCATTTTTAGTTGTTTTCAGTTCACTGGAGAGTGCTTGGACAGCATTGTCAGCAACAACACGTTTTTCCTCCGAGGTCTGTCCCTGTTGTGATATTTCCCCTTTCAGATCCCCAATTTTGCGTGCCTGTTTCTTTCTGAGTGATTCAAGTTCATTTACTTGATTCACCAGGTCTTCTATTTCCTTTCTCTGTTCTATTGTTCTTATCTATAAGTAGAAATGAGCACTGTTTCCTTATCCCTATATTTAAATTCTCCTATTTTTTTCCCCTACCTATTGCTGGAAGTTCTATTCATTCATTTATTCACTTACCTATCTTTGGGTTGACAAAAAAGAACAATTTGGCATGACTTAAAGTGCAAAGCCGAACCATAATTCCTAAAATAACCATGCATCCATGAAAACAAATAAAAGATACATTTTAATTTGGTCAAGGATTTACGAATGGAAAATAATGACATATATTGATTTACGAAACAGTAACATGAGAAATAAGCTGAGACTATAATGTTTCATGTTCATGCATTTGGTTAAATTCTGGTAAAATGAGAGCTGATTAATTTTTTGCAGTCTTAAAAGGTTGAAACAGATAGCATTACTCTGCTCAATTACACATCAAGAGCTATTTCATTTAAATTTTAATGTAGATGCAGCTGGGTGAGGGGGACACTTTTTCTGTACTGGGTGGGTTTCATACCTATTTGTTTAAATTCTTTTCTACCTATAATATCAGTAAAAACTGGCATCCCCAACATCAGATTTAAATGAAATAATTTTAAAATTACAATAATATTTTCAGTGTTTTCAGTAGATATAGTGATTCTCCTCTTATGAGGTCTCATATGCTGTGACAAACTATGACTATATGGGGACCACTATGGTGGCCTAGTGGTTAAAGCATCTGCCTCAGATTCATGTTCAAACCCCGGCCGAGTCATACCAAAGACTTATAAAAAATGGTACTAACAGCTGCCTCATTAGGCACTCAGCATTAAGAGGTTAGTGTTAGGACTGGTCGGCCTGATGTCAGAATAATGTGACTGGTTGGGACATCATGCTACATGTCTGCGGCATGATGCCCCAGTGCTAGACATCACTATAAACTGCCACACTGCAAACATCATAGTGATATGACTGAAAAATTGTTAAAGCTATGTTAAAAATCAAAATCACACACACATACACTTTATATGGGGAGAGTGGAAGCTCTATGATGGAGACATAATACAGGATGAGGTGATATTCTATCTACAGGTAACGTCTCTTGTTGACAGGGGTTAGAGGCCCTTACGGTTGCCGGGAAACACTTTGTAACAGAAATCTATTGAATCTTACCCTGAGTTCACTGCTGCCCAGAAGCTCTGCCTTGAGATTTGTGATCTCTTGTCTGGCATCATGCAACTGTAACTTGTATTTCTCTATCAGCTTCTCTAGCTTCTTTATCCTAAGAGACTCACTGTCACGTTCTTGCTCAATTGTTGTTTTACCAAGCAACTTCTCCTCTAGACTAGTGATCTTTTTCCTAAAATATATAATGAGTTGTAATTGATGTTTTATGGTTTTTATGAAAGCAAAGCAAAGTAAAAGACCCATCATTTATGAAAGCTATGCAAAGTAAAACATCCATCATTTATGAAAGCTAAGCAAAGTAAAACACCCATCACAGGAGACCTATAATTACTTCACTATACCTATTTGTTACAGGTTTATTGTAATATACCTACAAATCAACTCCATCTTTACAAATCATTGTGGGTAATCTTCTGCAATGTGATATGGACATAACTGATGTCAGGCTCTTATTTGCAAAAGAACTAGTAAATATAAAACATTCTACCAGAATCTGCAGAAAATTACCCACAATGCTGCATAAAAATAGTTGATTTGTTCTGGAATTTATGTAATTGCCTTCTGTGACCAATTATCCTTCTAAATCAAAATTCATTTACTTCTTCAAAATAACCCATGCTGTCAACTTTTGAAGCTGTTTTTTTTTTTTAAATTTGGTAAAGCATTTTTAAAAAAATGAAAAAGTATACCTATTTGACCATGTTGAATAGACTTTAATTGTAAATTCATTGTATCAGTGTATGCATAGCATTCTGTCACTATAAGGCATTCAGTATAAGGCAGTCATTAAGGTGGGCATAGCATCCTGGCTCTAATTTTAATATTGTTGTTGTTGTTGTTGTTGTTGTTATAGGGTTTAACGCCATTTTTCAGCACAAGATAGGCTATACATGGCGGCCAGTATTAATGGTGGAGGAAGAACCCTGGAAAATCCTGGGAAGAACCACCGACCCACGAGAAGCTACTGGCAGGCTTTCTCACGTACCCACGTTAGCCGAGCCTGGACTTGAACTTACGCAGACAGAGGTGAGATGGCAGTGATCCGTAACGGTCAGCGCTTTAGACCACTCGGCCACTCGGGGCCCCCAATTTTAATATTTAAAAGTGATATCATGTACATTAAACCCCAATGAAAGGTGTTCCTGTATATTAGGCAGTCCACTTGTATGACTCCCATTAACAGCATTATAGTGAAGGAGTATTGCAATATTTTATACTGTATTTACAAATAGCCAGCTTTTATAGCGAGGGAGTACTGCAGTATTTGATACTGTATTTATAACTAGTCAGCTTTTATAGTGAGGGAGTACTGCAATATATTATACTATATTTACAACTAGTCAGCTTTTATAGCAAGGGAGTACTGCAATATTTTATACTGTATTTACAAATAGCCAGCTGTTATAATGAGGGAGTGCTGCAATATATTAGATTATATTTACAAGTAGTCAACTTTTATAACAAGGGAGTACTGCAGTATTTTATACCATATTTATAACTAGTCAGCTTTTATAGTGAGGGAGTACTGCAATTTATTATACTGTATTTACAACTTGTCAGCTTTATAGTGAGGGAGTACTGCAATATTTTATACTGTATTTTGAATTAGTCAGCTTACATGATGAGGGAGTATTGTAATATTTTATACTGTATTTACAAACAGCCAGCTTTTGTTCTGTTTATTATCCTGTCATTTTGATTTCTAATGCAACTAAGTGATTTCATTTCCATGTAGTCAAATAAACTCTACATGAATGATTTTTGAGTAATGCACCAGAAGTGAATTTGGGTGTGTGTGTGTGTGCCAGAGGGAATGCAAATGGCAAAAGCTGCAAAAGATTTTTAACAATTTCTTAAATATTAGACAAGGAGACAACAAATTTTAAAATTTTAGAAAATAAACAAGTTGTCTAAAATAGCTTGCAAGTTTCTACTATGTGTATATTTTCATAGTGAAAAAATTACATAGGTCAGAAATTCTCAGAGGGTATGCATACATTTTTCATCGGTTATTTTATGTCACTATTTTCCCTATGTAAACAACTATTTTTATTTTGCATGCACATTAAAGATTGCTGAAAAAGGTACGTTCTTTATCAACTCTGAGATGTGAAAAAAACCCACAGCAAAACCTTCAGTCAACTAGAAAATCATGAATTTAAGTACTGTGTTTCATGTATTATACAATACAACCTGCCCCCCAGAAATCACCTCTATTAAACAATCACCTGTCTTAACCAGCTACATCTGTAAGTTTCCCTATTGTAAATGAAATAAAGCCAAATTAAGCAGCCATCTGCAGTAAGAGCTTGCTTGTTTGACTTTTCAGAGGTGGCTGATTAACACATAAAAGATTTTGCCCCGGGTGGTCATGCAATCTAAAGCACTCACCTTTACTGATCACTGCCATCTCACCTCTGTCCACTAAGGTTTGAGTCTATGAGAAAGCTTGTCAGTAGCTTCCCATGGATTGATGGTTCCTACTAGGGTTTTACCCAGATTCTTCCTCCATCAGTTAAACTGGTCGCCATATATAGCCTATTGTGTGCCAAAAAATGGCATTCAATCCACAATGACATCAAAGATTCATTTCAGTCATAAGATATATATACACAATCTGAACAAAAAACTTTTGACATATATATTTTAGGAAATGGGACCTGAACAACAGAACTCAATACCTGAGCATATCAATGTGTAAGTCTTTGCTCTCCAACTGCTCCTTGAGTGACTTAACTTTACGTTGAAGGTTGTAGATATGTGTACTGCGATCGGCCAGTGCATCAGCTTCCAACTTTACTAATTGCTTAGCACGTGACAAAAGAGCATCAACTGTCATGTCGAATCCTAGATCAACTGAAATGCGATCCATCTTCATTACTTCACCAAGATGCTGCAAACACTTCATGTACTGCAAAGAATACACATCGTGCATCATTCGGATTGATTGCTAGAAATAAATTTTCGAAAACAAGTTGAAGAATATCATGTGCCATGAGAGTGTATAGCACTCCTTCACTACAGGTGTTTCATTTATAAGGCAGGTATGGTCATGGATCCCACTTCATTATGTTAGAATAGAAAATTATATGACACTGTATATGAAAATAAATAGACTTCATTATAATTCAGTTTCACTATAAAGTATTATACTCCACAACCCCATGGACAGCATTATGACGGAATGCTGCATTATTAAAAATGTTTAAATAATTTAAATATTTTCTTTATCTAGACTCCCCACTTAAAGGACCTCCAGCTGGATATTAAGTTTTTAATTGTATAAACTCGAGTCTCACTCATCTGAATTAAAATTATAAAACCAACCTTGGTGGCTCAGTGATTGGCCTGCCTGACTGGCACGTCAAAGGTTGCTGATTCATATCATGCCCAGACTGACCCAAGCTGGTTGCTTTTGTGTGACAGCAAGGCACTTTACACCCACTGTCTTGGCATATTACAGCATTTGATATGTTGTAGTGCCATCAAATACTAAACAAATTTTCTCCAGCATTTTTAACATCAATGCTTTGTGTCAGATAACAAGGCTAGACTGTTAGATTGTGTGAGTTTACCTTTTCTTTGTCTGTTCTCATGCCATCTCTCAAAACATCCCCTGCTGCCAATTCACCTTCAGCACTACGTAGCCTGTCTTCCATTGCTTTAGCATCATTTTCTGCCTTCCTAGCACGCTCTGCAGCCATCTTGTGAAGCTCATACTGATTTTCTAACTGTTCAGTGACAGACCTTACACGGTCTTCAAGTGACTCAATTTTCTACACATAAAAAGATAGGTGTGATTAAATTATGTCCTACTGTGAATAATTGAGATAAAACACATTACTACTAGTATTGTTTTAAAAATAAAATACATTTAAATTTTCTGAATAAAATGTACTCACCTGGACCCTAAAGTCATAAATAGAAATTGGTTGCAGTAATTCTCCCTCTGTATTGTAATATTTAATGTTTATCCCTCATGTCTACTACAATAATTTTGGCAAATTCAAATTTAGAAAGCTAATAAGCCAACCCAACACTTTTCAAAACATTTACAAGGCAAATCCCTAGGTCTAAATGTAGGAGATATACTGAACCTTGTTATTATGAAGATCTGAATGATTCTAAAACCATTTCTTATAATGAGAAATAACTGTCTAATTATCACTGACTAGTTTAAAAAAATTTCAATACAAATGCAAAATAACATTTTCTGATCAAGAAAACAGCATACCAGTCTGAGTTCCCTGTTCTCTGAGACAATCTGATGAATTCTTCGCTTGATGGATTCTTCTGTTGGATGTATCATCAAATCATCCTCACTCAGGAGACTGGCCAAATCTTCACGGAAAGCACTGGATTGTGTCTGGGAAGATCGCACAGAGTGTGTAGATGTTCTATATTCACGGTCAAGGGTTGATAACCTAGTGTCACGTAGTTCCATTTCATTCCTTGCTGCCTCAAGTGCCCTCTGGGTTGCTTCAAGCCTTTCTTTAAGTAACCTGACTTCAATCTCAAAATCTCTTCTTGACGCCATTGCATCATCTCTCTCCTGCATAAACAAGATACAAAACAAATGTTTTCAATTTTCATTTAATTTAGAGCTTTCATTCCCTTACTATAAAAATTTCAAATTAAGTTCTGACTATTATTGACCGTCAAAAATTATTCTTGTAAAATATATAATCATAATGGTAGGTTTATAGTTTAACCATGATTATTTATGTGGGAGAAAAAGGCTTCTTTGTTTATGGGAACAAATCATGTGTCAGATCATGAAGCTGGCCATGCTCAAAATGTCAAGCCATCCCCATGAGCTTTGATAATGAGGGCATTTATTTAGCTAGAAAAAACTTACAAACTTTAACACTGACGTTAATCGAGGGTGTGTGTGGATGTATGGGTACACATGCACACAAACACAAAAGTAATCATTATGAGGAGCTTTTAAACATACAAATAAAAATTTAATAAGTTTTTAAATCCACATGGTTCATTATATTTAATATGCCTGAAAATATATGTATAGTCATTGAGAACATTTACATGCAGTCTAGCTAAAGCATTGTAGATTTTTGGACCTACTTGTCACATTTTCATTATCACAGGACTATTTAATGTACAACCACATATTTTTCAATACTAAGCAATCCAATATTACTTTGAGCATCATTCACGTCTTTCTTAAATTGAAAATGTATGTTGAGAAAAAGAGAAACTACAAAATTAAATTATAAAAAAATGAAAGATCATACTGGTACTAGACCAGTAACTCACCAATCTGAGGGCATCTAATTCTGCAGTGTAATGTGTTGCTACTTTTTGTTCCTTGCCGACCTCTGACACCAGCCTCATTATAGTTTCTCGGCTAGCTTTTGTCTCCAGCTCTGTGCTATTGAGAGCTTCATTCAAGGTAACAACTCTTCCTTTCAGCATGGCATTTTCTTGTACCAGGTCTGTTAACTACAAAAAAGTATAGATTTATACAAATGTCTACCTAGACTATTTATTTGCCATAGAGTCGTTGGCTAATTAATTTTTCAAATAAAAAAACTGGATACACTTATGGTGTATTTACTGACTGATTAACTGATTCACTTTATTTTTGCTTTTGTTTACTTATTTGATAATATTTATTTATTTATTTAGCTTGCAATTACTTATTTATCTATTTAGCAATTTCTTTCTTTCTTCTTTTTCTTTCTCAATTTATTCCATAGCATAAGAAAAAAACAATATTTTTTAAAAAAGCTCAAGCAGCATTGAGGAAAACAAACAAGAAGCTCCCAAATAATTAGCATTTTCTTAAGAATTCCAGGTAAAAGAACCATAGATAAAATTTTGGGACCATTTCATTTTCAGGGGTGTCTGCCTATTATCGATTTATTTACTATAATTATTATCTGCTTCTTACATCATAACAACTATGAATATTTACCTTAAATTCAATAAAATTTCTGCATTAGTTTTTATACAAGTATTTCTCTTTCATGCTAAATTATTATAAAATTTTCTTGTGTTCTACAGGTAATAATTGAAAAATCTAAGTTCCTGTGCATATCTCTACAATTAGTTTTTTTTTCTTCAATTGCTGCACGGCTGAAAAGAAATCAAACTGCATTTTTCATTTCAGTCATGTTCTTTTTTTTAACTATCCTGTTTATTTGGGATTTTTTTTGTATTTGTCTTTGCAATCTGTATGCTTTGATGGCCAAGCTATCACTCACTGTACTGGTACTAGATCCTGAGGCAATGCCCTCATTGTGATCATCATTAACCTAAGTTCTGTTGTTTTCTGTTGTCACTACAAACACAGTAATTTATGACAGACCATTAGTTGTTAATCACCTTCATTGACCCAAGTATTCAGAGTGACAAGAAGGCCATTATTCTTTAGGTGATTATGATCCCCTCACTCAGACTAAATAAAAATATGATGTAATTTTGATCAATAACAACCTTGCTGCATGGTCCCAGTGTTATAAACAAGCTTCCTGATGACTTTGAGAACTTGCCTAATAGAGCACAAGCTTGAAAATGACGTAAATGGTTAAATTTTGTTGGGTGCCTTTTCAATGCATAACTGCCTGCATGCACCCTTTAAAATGTTAAATTGCTAAATGGAGCATGGGTGCTGCCTGGAGAAAACACTGAATAAAAAAACCAACTAAGATTACAACTTTAAAAGGGTTATTTATTAATATTTTACTTTGCTTGTTAATTCAGGCATATAAAAGGGGAAATATGCAGTCCATCCAAGGTCAGTACCTACCACATAGGAGGTACTTTTTGTGGATATAAAATCTGATTAATCTGTCAAAAAATTATGGGGAATTTTAATTTCTGGATCCTGTATACACTTGCTTATGCACTGAGTTCAACTGAAAACATTACAGTCCCAGATCTAACATTGTACAATGTGTCAACACATCAGGCTGCATGCACTTTGTCATACTGATTACTCCTAACAAAACTGCATAGACCTATATCTGCCTGCACCTCATGCAATGGTAGATCAGAGTCTATGCAGTTTGCAATTGGAGCTGACTTGTAAGTGAATATAACTAGTAGCCATGTATTACTGATTATGGATTAAGACAGGTTATAATATTTAGGGTGGTAAATTTTGGTGGATTTTACTTTTGCAATCTCAGTGAAATTTCTCCACCACTAAAATTTCCAGGTTTATGGTGCATCCTGTAGGTCCTCCAGTTTTTGCCACTTCAAAGATGACCTCACACCAAAATTTGAGCCATTTATAGTTTGTTTTACAATATGTCTAAGCTTGCTGTACAGTCATAATAAAAAAAAAATGACTAACTTTTCTCATTATGTCTTCTGGCTGAGGAAGAGCACCAGTGATTTCTTCAAGGCGCAATACACTGCTGAAGTTGGTGACGAGGTTGTGATATTTTTTCTCAAAACTCTGAACTCGTGCTTCTGCTGATTCTCGCTCCTCCAGTTGTTTCCTAAAGAAAAAAAAAATGATTACATTTTTTTCCAAATCTTTTTATCTTTATTGTCATGTAAATGTATACAATGCTATCAGCTAATTATTACTAAAGTAGTACATAAGGCAGAGTCATTTGGGTGGGTGGGTGTTCTTATTAACTTGAATATATCTGATGCATCACTTTTTACATATAGTGATTTAAATGGGAATAATTGATGAATGTCAAATAAAAAAGCACGTATCACATATTTCGTAAGCATACAATTTTATGGAATTGAATGAGTTTGATACAATGTTATGCTTACTAAAATTATGTGACTAACATATATATATATATATATATATATATATATATATATATATATAGATGATGAGAAATTTAACAAATGTTCTGACCAGTGTTTTGTCTAAAATAATATTTTTACAGCCTTTATTGTCAGCAGCAGTTCATTATGTTTGGATTTATAATCCCTCATGTTTTAATAACTTAACCACATTTCTCTTCACCTAAGTTGAAATACTGTTTTTAATTAGGTATTAACAAATAATTATTTTTCTTTATCAATGGCTAATTTGCAAAAATTGTATGTTACTATTATGCTAAAATTAAAGATTTACTAAAATGTAAAGATGATAATATATTGTGATTTAATGCAACACCTTTGCATCTAACCACCATGTTTATCCAATATTTTTAATGGGAAAAAAATTGGAATTAGATAAATTATTCTTGATTAATTTCATATTTGTTGATTAACTGTAAAATGTAGAAACTTCACTGTCTGTACTTTTCAAAAACCTTTTATTAATAAATATTTAGAGTATTAATAATATTAAATAAGAATAATTTTTAGGAAAGTTTTAAATAAGACAAGAAGTCTTCTGTCTAAAGGGTAAAAGAACAAAGAGTAATTAATATTTTAATGAACTGATAGTATGCAAACTATCCAAGGGTAAGAAATGTTGCTCACACTATTATAGTATCTACTTGTCTGTAGAAACATCTAGTTTTGATAATGTGTACTGGTTAAAAAATGTATGTGCTAAACAACTCCATCTGAGGACATGATGTTGACAACAGCAGCCCTATCATATATGCAAACTATTAAGTTAAATCCTCCGCATGATGAGTCAGCAGATCAAGGTCTGTGTTATACTGATTACTCCCAACTAACTGTATAGACATAGATATGCCAGCTCTTTATGTGCTGGCATATTTGGGTCTGTACAGTGTGCAGCTGGACTTGACTTATAGGCAAGTATATACGGTACTGTTATGTATCAGCTCGTTTAAAGTAACATAAAGAAAAGAGTGAAGACAACAAGCTTTGTAAATTTTAACAAAAATAATTTATTTGTCTAGAAAACATGGTGAAAAGGTAAAAATATGAAACAAGACTTACGATTTACGAAGAAGATCTAAAAATTTGTTCTAAAATTGTGAAAACACATAAGTCCTGTGAATAAACAGTTCTAAATTGACGTAGTCTGAATCTCAATTCCGTTCCAAGATGGCGGATGATGACGTCAGACAAAGGTTAACACAAATGTCCAGAATTTTCACTGTGAATCACAATTTGTATTGTTCTGTTCCAATTTAGAAATAATTTCAGCAAATGTCTTTGTCCAAAAGCCAGTTGTTAGTTCTCCAGGGAAAATAATTATTCTTTAAAAGGTAGATGAAGTACATCTATCATCAATAACAAAACACGTTATTCTTCATACGTACGAACGAACAACTCTTTCCAGCACAAAAGAATACCTTCTTAAGGTATTGAAAACTCTATATGAAGTTATGATGTGACTCTCTAAGATGTTAAAATATGACTCTCCAATATGACTCTCGACTATGACTGACTATTTCGCAGGTACGTGAGTATTT
Source organism: Megalonaias nervosa (assembly GCA_016617855.1). Classification (NCBI taxonomy): domain Eukaryota; kingdom Metazoa; phylum Mollusca; class Bivalvia; order Unionida; family Unionidae; genus Megalonaias; species Megalonaias nervosa. The sequence goes on along the minus strand of JAECUM010007012.1, from coordinate 36,608 downwards.
AAAGCAAACTAATACGTCACCCCGTGCACATGCATGAAGAAATCATGAAGATTTTGAAATCTAGCCACAACACAGTATAGAATGTCAACAAGTATTATTAGTAATGACAGTGGCCACAACCAATCATTTACATAGCTATTTCCGACTGTTTAGATAATATGACAAAACCGTCATACAAAAATCGTGCTTACGCGAGTCACATTTACGTTTTAAATAAACACGATGTTTCTAACAAAATATCAGACCCTGCGAACATAATCATCATCATAATAATAATTACATTTAATGATATAAAATTGAAATAAAAATGAAACAAAGAATTAGAAAGAATTCAAATTTTAACACACATGTAATTTAACTACAGGGTCGTAACACTTTCCCCCATAAAGAAAAAAGAAAGATTTATGTAATAAAGCTTTCTTTTTTACCAGATGTAAACTATACATGAGGTAAAAAAAAATTACATAAGAAGAACTCTTATGAATTATACAAAAGTGTATTGAAAATGATATTTCTATACACGGGAAAGTGCATCTGTAATTAAATTGTCTTTTCCTTTGATGTGCCTGATGTCAAGATTGTACTCTTGCAAAAATAAACTCCATCTCAATAGTCTTTGATTTTTATTTTTCATTCTGTCGATGAAAGTAAGGGGGTCGTGATCACTAAACAACAATTGGAGAAGGAGCTGAGCTGATATAAACTTCAAAAATGCTGTAATGCCAGTATTAAAGCTAAGCATTCCTTCTCGATTGTGGAGCAGCTCCTTTGGTGTTTATTTAATTTCTTAGAGAAATAACACACTGGGTGTTCAACACCATTTTTGTCATCTTGAATCAAAACTGCTCCAACCCCAACATCACTTGCATCCACAGATAGTTTGAATGGTTGACTGAAATCTGGAGCTGTTAAAACTGGTGCACTTTTAAGTATGGCCTTTAATCTATCGAAAGCCTCTTGACATTTCTCAGTCCAAAGAAACTTATTTTTCTCTCTCAACAAGTTTGTCAGAGGTTCAACAATATCAGAAAAATTAGAACAAAATTTGCGATAGTACCCAGCCATACCCAAAAATCGCATCAGCTGTTTTTTTACTGACAGGCACAGGAAATTCAGAAATAGCCTTGACCTTAGCACCTATAGATTTAACCTGACCGTGTCCCACAATATGTCCTAGAAAAGTAATACAAGCACGGCAGAACTCACTTTTTGATAAATTAATAGTCAAATTTGCATCCGTGAGTCTGTCAAAGAACTTCCGAATCGTGGCCAGATGTTCTTTCCAGGTGTTGTTGTAGATGATGACATCATCAATATAGGCATCACAATTGTCTAGACCAGAAGTAATCATATTCATAAGGCGTTGAAAAGTACTTGGAGAACCCTTCACCCCAAATGACATTACTTTATACTGGTAGAGTCGATCTGGAGTCACAAATGCTGAAATTTCTTTTGCTCTTTCCGTTAGTGAAATTTGCCAAAAACCTTTCAGAAGTTCGAACTTTGTGACATATTTGGCATTTCCAATTTTGTCGATACAGTCAACGATTCTTGGCAATGGAAATGGTCTGTTTTTGTCACACTGTTCACCTTCCTATAATCCGTACACATTCAGAAAGTTTTATCCGGTTTCGGAACAAGAATGCACGGTGAACTCCAATCACTCTTACTGGGCTCTATAAAATCATTATCCAGTAAATACTGAATCTCTTTTTTCGTGAAAAATTTTGTTTGTCCTTGTAGGTATGTCTGGAAACAAGTGCTCATATTCAGACAATAATTGTTTAAGTTCACTTTTTTCTTGTTTTTGTAAATGAAAAAGTTTCTGGCCTAGATTTTCCATAACTTCCGAATTTCAAAGATTGGTTGTTCCAAGATCAGTAGAATCCAACTGAATTCCTTCATTCAAATCCTCAGCTGGTGGGACAGGTACAACTAAATTAATTGCATGATTTACTTGGCTATTTCTTTTAACATAATAGTACTCCATTAATTTACTTAGACTTGAGTACTAATATTATAATTTAACTCATTCACTTTCTTCTTTACTTTGTAAGGGCCATAAAATCTTAATTGAAGAAAATTCTGTAGAATGAGCAAGAGAGAATGGACTTTATTACAGGACTCAAAAATTCTCTCTAGTAAAATTTGGTGAAACCATAGTTTCACTTTTGACTTGAACTACTGAATGCCAAATTCAAGTATAACAAGCTGGAACTTTCCAGACTTGAAATTTGACCTTTGACCAGATTGATCAAATTTGAGAAGGCCAAATTGAGCAAAATTCCTCAAAGGAATTACCTCTGGAAAACTTGTTGACGCACACTTGATAGTCAACAAATTTTGGTTACCTGACTTGGTCTTTGGTAAGGAATCAACACAATCTACCAAAATTCTACTGAATGGTTCGTCAAATGCAGGAATTGGTTGCAGATGAGCTTTGTGTATCTTTTGATTTGGTTTTCCTACAATTTGACAAGTATGACAAGATCTACAAAACTTGCACACATCACTTTTGATTTTTGGCCAATAGAAGTGAGTCAAGATCTTGTGATACGTTTTATTTATCCCTAAATGACCAGCCATAGGAGTTTCATGGGCCGAACTAAGTATTTCCTGTCTGTAAGGTTTTGGAACCACAATCTGATATTTTACTGACTTTACTTCACAAGCAGGCACCTCGGGAGGTCTCCACTTTCTCATAAGAACTCCATTTTTAATGAAGTAACAGATAGGTACTTCAGTTGCTTCAGTTTCACTAATGGCCCACTGAAACAAACAGGAGATCTCAGGATCCTTCTCCTGTTTGACGACATGTGATTGTCGTTTATCACCCTGATCAGATAAAAGAGAATGAGTATTCAAAAGAGGATCACTGTGATCAATACCTTTTGACTGATCGAAACTAGAAGTGAAAGTGACCTCATCAAAAGCCTGACCAATACATGTGTCAGCTAAAGGAATACATTCCTTATCAAAATCATTCTCAAGAGCTTTTTTTGCCATAGCTCTGGTAACTGCACAAGCTGGGAATAAATCAGGGATTTCTTTTTCAACAGGATCAACTTTCTGATCCAAAGAAGGCTTGTCAGTTACAAGTGGATTAACCACAACCTTGTCTCCAGCTAAGTCATTGCCTAACAACAAATGAATGCCCTGAACGGGTAAAGTAGACACTACACCGACTGCCACAGGTCCTGAAACTAAGTCTGATGACAAATTAACAGAATGGAGAGGAACATTAACAAAGCCGCACTCTACTCCCTGAATGAGAACACTCTCATTAGAACAGGTCTTCTCAGAAGAAGGCAAAATACCTGAAACTAAAAGACTCTGAGAAGCTCCTGTATCCCTCAATTTTAATAGGGATAGGATTGGCCAAATCACCCAAGAGTGATATAGAACCCTTCGACATGAATGGTTCAAAATTCTCCAAAACACAATCAGACTGAGGTTTTTCAAACCCAACAAATGTATTATTTTCAATACATGACCGTGACCATGACCTCTTAGCAATAAGAGCATTTGGGATAGGTCTATCTTGATTCTGATGCCTATATTTCAATTTGAAGCAATCAGAAATGACGTGTCCTTTTTTCTTACAATAGGTACACGTAGGAATAGACAAGGATTTTGAATCAAGTCTCTCAGAGGCTTGATTTTTAGAATTTATGCCAGATTGAGTTTTACTGAGTCTTATTTGGTTGAAACACCTTTCTATCAGTAGACTGCTGAGTGACAGATTTGCTTACAGCAGGAACTTTATGAGTTAAGGAATACTCATCAGCAGCAATAGCAGCTTTTTCCAAGGTTTCAAACTTATGCTCTTCAAGATGATTCTTAATGTCACTATGGACACAGTTCTTGAACTCTTCAAGTAATACTAATTGTTCAAGACCTTCAAAATCATGTTCGATTTTCTTGGCTAAGCACCATCTCTTGAATAACTGTTCTTTTCTCTAGCAAATTCAACATAAGTTTGTCTAGCATCTTTCCTATAGTTTCTGAACTTTTGCCGATAAGCCTCAGAGACTAATGCATAACCCTTCAAGATACATTCCTTAACCAAATCATAGTCAGAAATTTGTTGTACTGACAGAGATATATAGATATCTCTGGCCTTGCCACAAAGTACACTCTGAAATAATTGAGTCCAATACTCTCTTGGCCATTTCGAATTCTCAGCAACTTTTTCAAAAAGAATAAAATATTTGTCTACTTCCTTTTCACTAAAAGGGGGAACTAACTTGATATTTCCTAAAATGTTAAAATTTGAATGTGCATGAGAAGTGGAATCGTGCCTCTCACTTGCCAGCTCAAATTCTTTCATTTTAATTTGCATCTGTCTGTCTCTCTCCCTCTCCCTTTCTTCTAATTGCATTTGTTTATCTTCTTTATCTTTCTGTAAATGCATTTGTTCCTTTTGTAACTGTATTTGTTCTTTCTGTAACTCTGTTTGTTTATCTTCTTTATCTTTCTGTAAATGCATTTGTTCCTTTTGTAATTCCATTTGCCTTTCTTTTTCCCTTTCTTCTATTTGTCTTTGTTCCTTTTGTAATTCTATTTGCCTTTCTTTTTCCCTTTCTTCTATTTGTCTTTCTTTCTCCCTCTCTCTTTCCTGTCTATCTTTCTCCTCCTTTTCAGATTGTAATCTCATTTGTTCTTTTTGCAATTCAATTTGTCTTTCTTTTTCCTTTTCTTCAAATTGTAATTTCATTTGTTCTTTTTTTTATCTTTCTGATTCTGAAGCTCGAGCTTCCTTAACTCTGTTTCCATCTTGTATTTCATTTTCAGTTTCATTTTTTAATGTGAGAGTCTGTCATAGACTTACTGACAGATGCCAAAACACTTTGGTCAAAATATTCTTTCCTACCAAATATTGAATTAAAATATTTTTGATTTCTTGTTTTGTCAAGGAAGCTTTTGCTTCAGAAAGATCATACTTTCTGGCAAGTTCAAGCAACTCATCCTTTTTCAAACTATCCAACTGTTCTTGAGTTGGACTAGAAAGAAAACTCTCCACTTTTGACATTGTGAAAGAAAGCCTGTTGTTTTCACTAAAATTTCAAGCAAAATGGGATTTGAACTAGGGGAATTTAAATTTCAATTTTTTGCCAATTTCATATATCAGCTAATTTCATATATCCTGAAGGACGAGCAACCCAATTTTCTTTATGTTACATATCGGCTCGTTTAAAGTAACATAAAGAAAAGAGTGAAGACAACAAGCTTTGTAAATTTTAACAAAAATAATTTATTTGTCTAGAAAACATGGTGAAAAGGTAAAAATATGAAACAAGATTTACGACTTACGAAGAAGATTCAAAAATTTGTTCTAAAATTGTGAAAACACATAAGTCCTGTGAATAAACAGTTCTAAATTGACGCAGTCTGAATCTCAATTCCGTTCCAAGATGGCGGATGATGACGTCAGACGAAGGTTAACACAAATGTCCAGAATTTTCACTGTGAATCACAATTTGTATTGTTCTGTTCCAATTTAGAAATAATTTCAGCAAATGTCTTTGTCCAAAAGCCAGTTGTGTAGTTCTCCAGGGAAAATAATTATTCTTTAAAAGGTAGATGAAGTACAGCTATCATCAATAACAAAACACATGTTATTCTTCATACATACGAACGAACAACTCTTTCCAGCACAAAAGAATACCTTCTTAAGGTATTGAAAACTCTATATGATGTTATGATGTGACTCTCTAAGATGTTAAAATATGACTCTCCAATATGACTCTCGACTATGACTGACTATTTTGCAGGTACGTGAGTATTTAAAGCAAACTAATACGTCACCCCGTGCACATGCATGAAGAAATCATGAAGATTTCGAAATCTAGCCACAATGCAGTATAGAATGTCAACAAGTATTATTAGTAATGGCAGTGGCCACAACCAATCATTTACATAGCTATTTCCGACTGTTTACTTAATATGACAAAACCGTCATACAAAAATCGTGCTCACGCCAGTCACATTTACGTTTTAAATAAACACGATGTTTCTAACAAAATATCAGACCCTGCGAACATAATCATCATCATAATAATAATTACATTTAATGATATAAAAATGAAATAAAAATGAAACAAAGAATTAAAAAGAATTCAAATTTTAACACACATGTAATCTAACTACAGGGTCGTAACAGTACTCAACACAACCTACTTGGAATCCACTTTTATTCATGGGATATAATTTGGATTCACCTAAAATTTTAAGTGGCTATTAAATTTTCACACAGCACTTGCCCTATTGCTATTAAAGTTTGAATGGTTCTTTGAGCAGATTTTATTCATGGCATATTCTGTAGACCTTTTGTTTTTAACCAACCCAAAATTTAAACAATGTACATTGTCTTCAAGTTAATCATGTCATTTCTGTTAAGTTATAATATCCACAGTCAAGTACTGACAAAAATGTAATCTTCTGTAAAACCATGTAAAATAATATCCATGAAAATAAATACATGTAATTTTTACAGTAAATGCTCTTTCTCTGTAAGTTATACCTAACACACCCAAATAAAAAAAAACAAAACAAAATCCACCCACACTCATCCACCAACTCTATGGCAACTGTGGGAAATGACCACAATGTAATTCTGTGGAATTGTCATACAATGAATGGGACTGGAGAAGTGCAGCAGTACTTTATAATTTTGCATCACTGCAGTTCTTATAATAATTACAGGATATGCAAAAATACAGCATTCCTTCCTGATAATGGCGTTCCATTTCTGGGAGCCATAAATATGACCTGCTTATAAGTAAGGGAAGATTAAACCAAGGGATGTTCCAATAAAAATGTGTCCTCCAAGTACATTAAAATACAAAATTTTAGTATTTAATGATGTGAAATTTCATTATAAATGGTTCTCATAAAAAATAATATGACCAATTTAATGGGATCCATGACCATACCTGTGTTATAAGAAAGGCAGTGGTATGCGAAGAGGATTTATTGTGAGGGACCATTGTATGCGGCTACTTCCCATACAAGGCATATAACCTCAAGTTTTTGGTTTCCTCCACTTCAGAGATTAACTAATGAGAGTACATTGCATGAATTAATTGATAACAGCTAATTATCTTTGTACCTGAGTCTGCTCTCCAGGTCTACAATTTTCTCCTGTGCGCTTTTGTTTTCCCTCTGTAAAGCTGACACAGCATATTCACTGCGTCCTGCTACAGTTTGGTATGCCCCTGCTCTCCCTTCTATCTCTGAGATCTGGCCTCTCAGGGATTCAACAAGACTTGACAGTCTGCACTCATTTTCTTTACTTGTCTCCAGCATCATATTCAACTCCTTGACTTTCACATCCTTCTCTGATATCAAGTTCTCAAGTTCCTTGACCTGAAAATAGTTACATGTTAAGAAACAAAAACCACTGTCAATCCATTTAACTATAGACAATGGATATGCAACAAATGTTTACTCTGGCTGATGGATATATGAACATTTGCTGATTCCAGTTGTTTAAAATAAATGTACAACCTGAGTCAAATATTTCTTGCCTTAATATCCAGTTCACAAGAGGTGCTTATATTTCTATCATATTAATAATTTTACAAAGAATAAATTATGGTGTCAGAGTAATTAATGTACTTCTGTCTTGGGGCAAACTGAGAATATGCTGCTGCTATTTCAAATTCTCTGAGCAATTTGGCAGATCACTGCTTTTCTGCTGAAATAATTTAGTTTATAATATATCTATCACCAAAAGCTGATCCTTTTCTGCTGATTTCCACTCAATTTCTGCTGGAACATATGCTGTGTGTTTTGTTAGTTTTTCTTAACTTCAACTGACAATCCATTGAAAAAATGTTTATTCTTAAGTTCTACTTCAAAATCTGCATAAATATTTTTCCTGATATCCACAGGAAACATGCAGAAAAATATTATTTTTTCCCTTAATTTCAATATTTCTACTGTAAATGGACTGAAAACTGCTGTTCTTTTGGTGCAAAGAATTACTGAATTAAACAGTTGTAACTATTGGCATATTATGGGATAGCAAGGCAATTCCTGCCTTACCATGAAGTTTAATAACTTTGTTTCTTCAATATGCATCTCCGATTTACAAAATTTAACATGAATTGTGATGTTCTACTTTATATATGTTACCCATGCAAATTAGCCTAATAGACTCTACCTGGCAGAAGTGCATAGAAATAGCAAAAATAACATTACCTAGGTGACTGTCAATAAATTAAGTACTTTCTTGAGTGGTGTTTAATTTTAAAATCTCTGAAAGCCTTTACATTTAATTGTCTCACTACAATTAATCATATAAACTGTCCAGGGGTGACAGTATCCCATGCACTTTAAGCATGAAGCTATGTGAACCATGAGTGTTTACTGTTGATAAAGGCTACTGGTTAATGGCATATTTCAAGCTTTCAAAAAAGTCTCTCTCTTATTTTCATAAGATATACTGGAAAAAATAATTTGTAATCGTGTCAGCATCAGGGGTTGGAAGGGGGGTTGATGTGGGACTGAAGCAAAACATGGCAATTTTGATGTGATACTTTGTGATGAAGCTATTTGTGATTGGTCCTTTTTCTTCAACCTGAGGATCTCCATATACATGTACCACCCCTTGTTCTACCAAGAGTACCTGATGTATGTTGTTAGAGCATTTCTACACAATCAATGCATTACAGTGCTTCTCACTATAAAGTAGATCAGTATAACACAGTCTCGAATACAACACATGTATGTATGATTATAAAGCACATCAGTATAACATGGTCTCAAATATAACGTGTGATTAGGGATCCAATTATACTGGGTTAATTATATTTCTCCGTTTTAATGTCCTAATGTATTTCAGATAGCATGTAAATTGTGGTTCTTGTGGTTCAAACAATTATGTTTATTATAAAAATGGAACATCCAGCTGTCACACATAATTTTCAGCCTTCAAACCAAGCCCCCATCCTCCCCAAAAAAACGACTGATCATTTCCTCTGATTATCTGATATAACAATAACCAACTTCTCTATACCTTTACTTCCAGTCTCTCATTCCGGACTTGAACTGTTGCAAGTTCACTTCGTGCATGTTCAAGAGCACTCCTATCACCTAGAAACATGGTGTCCAGCTGAAACAGGGGAACTTTCTTATATCAATGAAAGACAAAGGTAATGTTACAACGTTTTCTTTTTAACCAAATAAAAGACCATCATACAAGCATCTAAGTAAGTAAGTAATTATTTAGTATAAGTGACGTGCTTGACACAACAGAAAAACAGTAAGTAAGTAAGTAGTTATTTATTATAAGTGGCATGTACTTGACACACACATAAATGAGAAACTATCGGTAAAACACTTACATTCAACCCTATGAGCTATAAGTAATATTTAACATATAAATGGATAGAATTGAACTTTTTTACAACTTGCAAAATGTTTATGTATTGTGGTGGAGAAAAATGCAAAATCCAATTATTTTACTAGCAATTTAAAAAAAACCATTAAAGATATAATCTGTGATATAATCCAGGAGTTTAGGAAAATGAAGAAACAGAAACACTGTACTTCTTTATCATGAAGAGTTCATAAGCAACCAGTCTCAAGAATCTATTAGGGACAGCCATTTCATTTTCAAGGACAGGACAACATTTGACATGTATAGCTGTGTAACTGGCCATTCATCAAAAAATGTACTAACAAAGCAAGTAAATAGTGGAGACATAGTAAGACATTCTACCTAATGAAGACAATATTTAGCAAATCATTTCCATATTTGTAAATCAAATGATTGGTCAAGAATGAGATATCCAGCTTCCTCTTTGAAATATAATAGTTGTGCCCTAGTTATCTGTGTATTGTTAATTAATTAGTACATGTATAGCCACATTAGACCAAATGCTAAACAGCTGTGGTAAAGGAATCAATATCGTGACTTGCTATATATCGTTGGAAAAAGTTTAGCACTTGCAATGGGATAGAAAAAGCCCAAACCTCAATTCACATTTTACACAACTAACTTGCATTTTACAAGCATGTAAGCATTCAATTCAAGCACAGGTCATGTATACAACTTTTGACAAACCATGGCAAAAACTAACGAGATATACATATATTGTTAAATAACCTAAATAATGTTCTAAACCTTCTGTGGAAAGATATTTTAAATTTCAATGACTGTTTTTGTACCAAATATCTCTGCACCTTTTTAAAAAGCATTGGGTTAGTTTGTATTACCCTTGTCCCAAAGAGGGGCTCAGTGGTTAATAGACAAATATTGCAGACTTTGCATTATGACCCTTGGGTCAAGTTGTGTGTAGGGTGGGGGTGGGGGTAACTGAGAAAGGAAAGGGAACAGTGGGTTTTAGAATATGCTTTGAAAAGTATGGAATTTATGATAGTGAATCATTGCAGTTGGTGTCACTCAGTCTTGCAACATGAACTCAGAAGAGTTTACCAAACATATTAACTAATAGCTTTAAATTTCTTCCATAAACCTGTATAGTGCAAAAACAGTTCAATGAAAAACATAACTCATCTTCTCTGACATTATCACTCAACATAGTACAAAGTCTGTATTCTATCTTGATCTACATATAAGCTTCCATTACCAGTCAAACCTTTACTCAGTACTACAGCAACAGCCTGTATAACAGGACCTCTGTATTCAAAGCCATGACTAAATAGGGCACATTTATATCTAAAATCCACCTGATCATAACCCCACCCCCATGGTCTCCTAAGTACATGTAGGTGCAATAAATGTTTTATTTCATCTGCTGAACTAAATGCATGACTAACTATAATAGGGTTGGTCCACATACCAAGGAATTAAGTACAGTTACAGCAATATGAATTACTGCAACCAAGCATTCAACAGGTCACAAAAGTAGTTCAGAATTTCCGATTTATTCTTGTCCCAATTTGCTGCCAAAGTCTGTACAAAAAATAACTCACGCAATATTGTGAATGCCAATTCAGTTTACATGTGAACTTGTTATATCTCCAGAATTAGTTTTGTTCTGAGGTAGTTTTACCACTCCTAAGCACACCTTCATGGAAGCAGAGACTGCCAGAATTTTATGCCAATGATCAATGCAGCAAATACTGCTGAATTTTGAAAAAGTTGTATACACTGTAATTAGCATACATGAGATGAGGTGTGTCTCCCATCCCTTCCTGAAATCTCCCTTCTATGCAAAATTACTATTGAAGTGTTTCATTTTTTCCATTTTTTTCACACCTTGCTTCCAGTGTAGTATGTTTACAGTAATACTGCCTGTGATCTTGTGACTTAATTGGCTTCAAGCAGGGCAAGAATATTCAGTTGCTAATTTCAAGCAGCACAAAAGAATTCACATTACCTTGATTCTGTTGACAGGGTTGGTTGGTTTCAGTGTTTGAAGTTTATCGACATGCATTATACAATGTGTAATCAGAAGTAATTCCAAAAGGATTAGAAATTAACTAAATTATGGTTGGATTACTAAAGACCTGAATCAACCATAAAACAGGGTCATTTTGGTTTTGGTGTTTAAAGTTTGTTGCAATGTCTAAGTGTGCATTATCTCCCAATTCTTGGAACACTAAAAGCTAAGCAAACAAAATATCACACAAAATTTAATGATGAATGGAAACAAGAATTTCATTGGTTGGAATCAAGTTCAAGGACATGAATATGCAAACTGCCCTTCCCATATAAAGCTGATTTTAATATCTGTTACAGTAGCAAGAATGACAATATGCATCATGCAGCATTATATAGACATATTAAATGCTGCAACAAATATGCCATCACTGAAATCCATGTTCTCAGAATTCTGCATCAAATGTGGATAAAGGTATAGATGCGGATAAGCTGTTTGCCAACCACTTACAGTAGCAGATAATTGTTCAGATCTAGTCAAAATAATATTCCTTGATTCAGAAATTGCACAAAAGTTCTCATACAAATGTGCAAAAACTACTCACATTGTGACCCAATTTGGGTCCTCACCTGAATAAGAAAGCCAAAGACATGTACCACTATGAAAAATTCACTATTCTCATTGAAAATCCTCCCTCTTTTTAAGCTGAAATTCCTGACCAAAGTTTGCAAATCTCCTGATTTTGCCTTGAGTGACTTCTCAGTTCTGTCACATGTATGAATATGGTTTATTGACTTCACTCCTCTGCGTGTTATGTTGTGATGAGGTTCATATGAACTTGCAACCATTTAATATATATAAACTGTAAAACATTATAGTCTTATACATTTTCATAATTTCAAAACCCTCTGGGTGGTCTATCTTTTTCTCAAGATGGAGTGGGTGGGTCAATGTTAAGCATAAACTTATTGCTGTGATGTGTAACTTTATGTTCACTTTACCAAGGCATATAAACTATAACAATATTAATTTCAGAAAATAAAGTGACCAGGACCTTCATTTTGGAAAAATTCTCAAATATTTGTTAACATGCTCTCTAGCAGTTTTAATTTAAATTTTTGAAATATTTGCTGCTGTTCTCTTTTGCATTTGACATCATCCCATTCAATAGAAGTAAAACTACAGAACCTTTGCTGATATCAAAGGCATATTCTGTATAGTGAAGATAGATATGAACCAATAGCACTTATGTTTGTACTAGGCATACATACCCTTACAGAATCTGCTGTGCTTCTCACTGTTACCTTAGGTACTGATTCCATGCTGGAAAATGAACAACATATATAGTGACCATCCTGTGTATACAAGCAAATGGTACATGAAGACATAAGTATTCTGTATTTTTATACACTAATTAACTGGACAAATATACATCTTGAATTTCTAAAACAGAAATACAATGAGTTCATGGGTAAAGCTGAGTGTTAAATTCTTAGTGAATGAATTCTTATGCACCTCACACACACACACACTGAGATTTAACTTTGTCTTACAGACTGGACTGTTTTGGTTTGGAGCTTAAAGTTTATGGCACAGTAACACAACTAGGTTATTTAGTGCCAAGGCGATTGGTGCAAAGTGCCTTGCCCAAGGACACATCATGGTAGCTAACCCAGGCTGATCAGATAGTAGGATTCTAACCTGCACCCTTTCAGTCATGCTAACCACTGAGCTTCCATGGCTCCCTCCTACTGATTGGATATAAATCATATAATTAATGTTTGTATTTCATGGAAATTGTTGCCTGTGAAATTAATGTTCAATCTTCTTCAACTTTTATTTTTCTAAAATTGTCTTTTAACCATATCTACACTGAATAATAAAAGTTCTAGACAGTTACATGCTCTTAAAATGAAGGTTAACTTCAATATGAAATTTGCTATTATATATATATATATATATATATATATATATATATATATGTATATATATATATATATATATATATATATATATAACTATATATATATATATATATATATATATATATATATATATATATATATATACACTAGTTGAACCTGACTTGAAAGACTACCCCTTCTGTCAAAATATAAATGGTTTCTCAAGACAGGTGGTCTCTCATGACAGGTAATAACACAATATAATCAATAAACCTGTGCATTAAGAATCTGGTCTATCAAGACTTGTGATCCCATGACAGTGATCTTGCAAGACAGGTTTTACTGTACCTATTTGAATTAGTTTTCCAAAATGATATCACACCTGATACATTTTCATAATTTCAGTTTGATAGATAATTGTAGTTTGCTTTTTTGATTTTTTTAATAAATTAGAACTCTCTTGAATATTTTGCAGGAAGATGGTCTATTTTAAATGTAGCATGCATATATGACATATTTGAGAAGCTTCATGTTGAATTTTATAGAGTCAGTATAGTAAAGTTGATAATCCATATATATACACAAACCTGACAAGCTGCTGAATAAGGGACTCCTTCTTATGCAGTTCATCTTGAAAAGACTTGACTTGTTCCTGAAGCTGTGCAAAGTTAAAGGAATGTCTTATCAATTCAACATTAAAATGTACTGCTGTGGAATTTTAATTCTTGTTTCAGTTCAAATTCATTACATTTGATGTCAATAATATTTGCTTTTCAAAGTCCAACATCTCTTACGGTTTACAACAAAGGTTTTTATTCTTTAAAGATTTTCACAAAATTATATTGCCATACCTAAAAAAGATTACTTAACAGAACAGTTTTAACCCATAGGTATTTTGGAACAGTGCAATGACTGGCAATACTCAACTTACTGGACATTTTTATGATTCTGAGAATTCTGTCACCGTGGTTCATAACCCTTTAGTTTAACTGTAGTTGTTATAGCGATGGGTATCTTGCATGGTGTATACAGTATATGTATATATATATATATATATATATATATACAGACTTTATTTTACCATCACAATAGTTATTGTCACTCTGTTGCTTATAATTTTTTATTACAGTTTCCTCTCCTTAAAGATAGCACAGACTTTAACACTGCACTGATTGCTATATTTTTCCAGATTATAAAAGAAGGGGTACTGTTATGGTTTGAAATTTGTAAGGTAAATATATGACAGAATACAAAAATTGTTCGATTTTTATTTTGCTTGGTGAATGCTTTTGGAGATTGAAATGGGGGTATTATTCATAAGTGGGGTACAATTCATAATGGATACGAAGCTGACTGCAGCCATAACAATGTAAATATGAGAAAAATTTAAAGTGCCTTAGTCTTATCTGATTGTAGGATTTAAACTCGCATCCTTTCAGTCACGAGTCCATATAATGGCTTGTACCTAATAAAAATGTGTTCAAATCAATGTCAAATGTTTAAGTTTTCACACAAAAATTTTGAGATAGTGCTGACTACATGCTGTTTACTGAGAAAGTAAATGTTGACATAACCAGTCGAAGCACGAACCCCGCCCAAAAGAACCTCAACAATTACATTTGAAAATATAATCTGGGCTAAGCTACATACCTCTACTAGTTGTCGTTTATTATGAGATGGGGAAGGGGGTCTCGGTTGAAACATGGCATCGGATCTGATGTAGCTATGAGGTGATCCAGCGCGCCGTCTTAGGTCATCCTCGAATGCTACTCGCCGCTCTCGTGAACTGTCCAATAAAGATGATGATGTTTTGATGGCTGGGAGGCCATCTCTCTCTAGTTCCCTTAAATAACTCATGCCAGATTAGTTATTCTTTCCTTATTCCTCCCTCAGTGTGTATCGGGTATCTTCTTTTATCTAATGTTGCTCAGTACTATGGAGGAAGCATTAGTTTTGATAATATTGATTGGCGCATAGCAACAAAGAAACATTACCAATCTCGCCAATGCACGAGATTTCATGCAGTGCACTATCTTAGACTAGTCCCCTGTCCTGTTCCCATTATGAGAGATACATTCATCCCTGCAGGTAACCAGGCTATGTAATCTGGCTACCTTCCGTACTAGACTGTTCCCCTGCCGTTATGTGAACGTGACGGCAATAGGCTACCTTCCGTATTGGTACAATCGGAACATGGCCATTTCACAATCGGAAAACCGCTTTAGGCGTGAAATAAACTCCGAAGCTGTTGTAGGAATACACAACAATTTGAGGTGTTTGGTGATTCGCCTCTGGCTGAGTGCACCATCTATGTTGTGAACCCAAAGTCCGAGATAGTACTGATTTGAAAAAGTCCGGGTACCAGGCAAAAGTCTGCTGACAAGGTCATTGATCGGTCAATAGTAATCAAATATACGGCAAATAAAATTGCTGGGCCGATATATGAATCTTAAAAATGTTCTTTAAGTTTAATTCTCTGGCAGGGAGGTTAGCTCAGTCGAGTCAGTTTGCGGCTTACACTCCGCAGGTAAAACAAGTTTGTTAAGTAAAATCGGATATCGTCAAGGATGTTTGTCTGATTCTACTGTACTGTACAGTACAGTATAGTCAGTCTCACGGGTCATGTAAGCGCATTTACTAACATAAATTTTAAAAATAGTTTTAGTTTCAAAATTTAATCGTAATATAGTGCTAACAAGGTTTATTCAGTTGTGGTTTTTGAGTGATCTGCACAATGATTGTCATAACATGGGGTCCTAGTAAACACCGGTAAGAACTACTAACAGGCTATAAATGCTAAAATTTGGCACTAAGAACCCAATAAAGCACTATAAATTACCGCAAAACATAAATGGTACTGCAATAAATCGATAAATATTGTTAACACTGGTCGTAATAGATACCACGTATTTTGAGTATCAGGAAAGACAACTCTGTCAAGGCTATGCTCTTGAAGCAAATGTGTGCTTACTATTCTGTGAATATAAGAAAATTAATCACCATAATCGTCGTCATTATCATCATCAACAACATCATCACCCCCACCAGATACAGCAGGAGTAAAACGGAACTTGAATTATGTTTAAACGTTGTAAATGACTGTCTCATAAAAGCCTACCCTGTATCATATTTCAGTACAAAAATGTTCATCATCAACAACTCTGTTGTTTAACAACACTTACAAGAAGAAAATGGAACCTACATTTTCTTTAAAATATATAAATACAGGGTTCAAGCTAGACTTGAATTTTAGGGAGAAGTTGACTTCTTTTGGACAGAACAGGGAGAAGTGAGAGCTCAACAGGGAGAAGTGGATGCGAAGCAAGAAAAACTATGTGTGTGTGTGTGTGTTCTTTTGTTTGAATTATGCCCTCTATTTCCCAGTATTCATGTTTGCATTTAGCATTGGATTTAAGCAATACTTTATTTTCAAGTAGAAAATTTTCTGAGTTATTTTGGCCATATCACTTTGAAAGAGAATAGTATAAACTACATTGTAATGAATTTTAACTGAGTAACCAGATTATATTATTGTAAATGCAAGTTAGTAAAAATGCTTAATCAACTACCCTTAATCAATTTTTAAAAAATACTTTAAAAAAGTTCATAATAATGGCACTTTGAAAGTTTCTAAAATCGTTTGAAACAACCCCTGTACCATGTACATGAGGGCAAATGCACATGTGTGTTCAGATCATACTGTTTGCCCTAATTTCTTTGTTGCGAATAAAGCATTACCGTAACTATTCATACATTACACTAAAATGAATAAAATCACAGACATTGCTCCTTTATAGTCGGTATATGAACTACACCCTTCTTTCCAACTGAATCAACACAGACATGTGAGTGCATCTATTTTTAGAAGGAGCGATTTTCGTAATGTTACCACTCACTTTATATAGCTTCATTTCAACAGTCCATTGATAGGATTGCAAAGTTTTGGTTTTTTTTATTTGTCTATATACTTGTAGTAATTTTAGGAATTGGCTAGATAGAAAGAGCTGCACTTCTTTTTTCCGTATATTCACAAATACGAGTCAAGTCAGAAAACAACTTTGACTGTACGGTGCTTCTCGTGAATTCCACAACATAGTATTGTCCCATACATTTCTAACGTACATAATTTTAAAGTTAAATCTCAAATAACATAATACCTAGGCTTTGCTTTCGATGAATCATATTTTTTCTGAATATATTTGCATATTATTTACAAAAACAGACAATCAAATAAACTTTAAACTGGTACTTCCACACACAGCGATGTATTTCCCCGTTACTGGTTCACTTACAGTTTCAAACTAATTTTATGACAAAACAGTCTACAAGAAGCAGTTAAAATATCCAGATCACCGATTCTGTTCTTAAAGCACAAAACTGTTATTTACATACTATTGTTAAAGTTTCGAAACACAAGTTTGTATGTTTTTATCATTAAGGATAACATGCGGAAATTGGGCAGTGATAGTTGCTAACCGACTCCGGAAAGGGTTAATGGTCAGTCAGCTATCAAAACACATGCCTGTGAATGTGCAAGAGTTTGTTTGTCAATGTAATTGACAACAAAACTAGGCCTAGCTACTGATGGCTTGATGCATACATTTCGCTTCAATATAACACTGGAACTAACCTGGCTAAGGCGAGGGGGCATCTCAAAAGATATGGTCAGTTAATGTATCTAAAAAAAAAATCACAGGGCAAAGTCGTTTTCGCTTTCCCAACAGAAGAAAGCGAAGTTTACATATTTTAGGCGACTTTGTCACCCACTTTGCCTGGTAGCATGACCCCTGAAATATATATTATTTACTTCATGTTTCAAAAGACATTAAGAAGCACTAAAAAGTATAATTTGGTACTATGAACTATTTTTAAGACTTAAGTGATCTTAAAGCATGCATACTAATTGCAATTAATCATGAACTATTGTCAAATTATGGAATGTAACAATATACCTGTTTCACAATGTACCATGATATTAATATCAGCAGTTGCAAAACCGCGAATCTTTTTTCCAGTGCCTTGAAAACTGAGTTCTCATTGTTCCAACATGGACATGTATTTGTAATAGTCGTTTCGGGCCTAAGGTGACAGTTTTGTTTCCTGCCTAAAAGGATGGTTGTGAAAACCCGTTCATGTATATGATCCAAAATAGTGCATGGTCTCTGAAGTAAAACAAAAATGGCCTATTCAAATACTGATTATTTATTGACAGATTTTAACTTATCAATAATAACATCGATGTTTTCAAAAATAAAAAATGTAAAAAATGCAAGCATGCTAGTACCAATGAAAAGAAAAGAGAAATATGTTCAAGATTGAAATAACTCAATAACTGCCTGTTTTTGTAGTCACTGAAATTGACAAAAGATCTTTATGTGGACATTATTGTATGTCAGATATTCAAGATGAGTGTTCCATATCTGAAGATATCGTTGATGAAGTTGCTACATCTGCACAGGAATGTATATCTAATGACAAGGAATATACACCAGATGCACTTTTCAGTCCGACACCAGCAGTGCATACACTTCCTGAAGGCAAATTTTTGACAGTTGAGGCTCTTTTAAATATTTTTAACAGCGATACACTGCCTCTGAAGTCAGTGCCATACGGTAGAAAGGATAATGTATTGTTTTCTTACCAGCGACGAAGAAAATACACATGGAAATCTGTTGGGAGTTGGCCAGTCACCATGATGACTGTGGCGCCTGGAATGGTAGAAGTCAAAAACCTGCATGACAAAGATTTTAGTTTATTTTCAAGAAGACAAACTAGCAAAAGTTACTTTTGTTGTTGAAAAGGACAATCTCTTTTTGTTAGGAATAGACCTCAAAGGGTGAAAAATGATTAGTACCATTATCGCTGCAGCCACTACAGGACTCAGTTGTCACTTTACACAGATACTGTTTATTACTTAAACAAAATACAAACTATAAAATAGACATGTGAGCTGGTTTAGCAACATACCATCCAGTTTGGAGCACCGAAAGTTCATCAAAATCGTAGAATATCAAGGGCAATATGATGAAAAATGCGCTCCTGCACCCCATGGTAACTCTAAGGTGAATTATAAATGTTACATCAAAACCAAGCCAGCAACAGTAAAGATGATTAAAAAGTGTCAAACATAATGCTGATGCTGACACCTAGAAAAGCTAATACAGGAGCTAAATAATTCAACAGATTTTCCAAGAAATACAGAACAGTGCTGGAATTACAGGAGAAAGCATGGAGGACAGAAAGGAAAAGGAAAAAGAAATGAAGCTGATGAAATATTAGATGTTTCAGCTTCTCTACACAAATCCCTTTGTTGCAGAAATTATCCACGCCCGAGACCTACCCAAACCAATCATTTCCTGCTGCACAGATGAACAATTAAGAGATTTTAGATCCTTTCTCCAGTCAAATGTTGGAGTGATCGGTATCAATATGACTTTTAATCTTGGACCATGTTAAATAACTGTAATGGTTTATAAGAGCCATAAAGTTATCAGAAGAGAATCTAAGGAACCACCTATCCTGTTGGGCCCTTTAATGCTACATTGGGATGGAAAAACCTCTTCATACTGCAGATTCTTTGCGCACCTAAAGAGTGCCTTAGGCCTAGATGTAAACAAAATCGAAATGTTGATAGGCTATGATGACGAGAAAGCATTGACAAATGTATTTGACATGATATTCCCAGAGGCCAAAATTAATCTCTGTACTAAGCATAAGAAAGACAATCTTAAGCAGCAGATGACTGATAAAATTCTAAAAACTTCAAATGGAAGACAAAGAAATATCAGTGAGATATTTGGCCCTACTGGAGTAGCCTATGCAAATGATAGCATTAACTTTGATGATAAAAACGAGAAATTAAAAGAAGGACTGAGATATGAACATGATGACTTTCTTCAATACTATGAGCAATATGTAGAAGAAAAAAATTGCCAACCACTGCATCAGCAAGAAAAACAAGCTGTGGACAAGTAACAATACTGAGTCCTTGAACCACAAATTGAAGCGCGCAGTAAAATGGACCCACAAGGAAAACTAACGATCTTATTCTACAGCTGCACAAAGTTGTAAGAGTGACAGGCTCTTGACGGTACTGAAAACTTCAGTTTGGTTCCAAGATACGGTAAATATAAAATTGCACCAGCTGTATGGTACAACAAGTGTGAGGAGGACAAACAGGTTTACTTTAAGAAATTCCTGTGTGCTAAAACAAAAGAATAGAAACCAGAGACTCTTATCTCCTCTGATGGCACATACACTGTTAGAAGGACACAAGGCATCGCCAAAAAGCCAAACCAGAAGACACGGGTGAAACCTGGTGGAACGTATACAGCAAAAGAGTAAACTGAAGACAGAACCATTCACTTTAAATAGAAATCCTAACTCTGATTGCTGATGAACTTTACATTTCTGGTTAATATATGGTGTAAAGTCAACATTAAACTTGCACAGATTGTCTTGAAACACGATCTCATAAATATCGTAGTGATGCTTACGGGTATTTAGCAGCAACTAAATTCCCTTGTTATTAAATATTGATGTGATGCAGACTATATAATATTCTTAATAGTGATATACCACCTCTGAATCTGTACCATATGGTAGAAAGGATAATGTTTTGTGTTCTTATCAGTTACGAGGGAAATAGACATGGAAATCGGTCTGAACTGAGAGCCAGTCACCATGATGACCCTGTTCAGGAGAGGTTTTTATCAGTGTACTATGTATATTTGTAACTTAATTAAAGTACTTTGCAAAAGATTTTAGTGTTAATTTCAAAAACTTATTGCTTTCAGTTGCTCTTAGTGTTTCTTAATAGCTGTCAGATAGCAAATACATGCTCTTTATTTGTAAAGACAGTAACATAATGCAGAGATAGGAAGAAAGGAAATAGATTGTGCATCAAACAGGGAAACAGTCTTGCCAAATTAGAACCCATTGCACACAGTTTGAAAAATGTAATTTTATAATTGTTTTATTGGCAATTATATCTGAAATATATGTTAAAAAAGCTTTTTTTTTCTTCTTTGTTTACTTGTTTCATACCTGTTTATTTTCCTGCTTTTCTTTTTCTTTCATATTTGTTGGATTTATTTTTTATTGGTTCATATTTTCCCGTTTCATTTTTATTTCTGCTCATTTGATTTTCTTATATTTATTATATACCGATCAGTGAAATTAGGTCTAGACAGAGTTGTCTTTCCTGATGCTCAAAATACATTTATATCTTTTTCGGTCTGTGTTAACAATATTTATCGATTTTTTTCTAAAAATAACATTTATATTTTCATGGGTAGTTAATGCTTTGCAATGTTCTTAGTGCCCAATTTCTAGCACTTAGAGACTCTTAGTGCTTCTTAATAGTTCTTGGTGCTTCATAGTAGTTCTTAGTGGTATTTACCAAGACTGTAATAAAAAAATTTCCAGACAGAAATTATTGATTGCCATGGACTTCAAGTTCAACAGTGGCAGTTCGGCATAGGCTGGGTCAAGAAAGTGGGTTACTAGAAACACCGAAATACACTCAAAAACCTAAATACACACTGAAAAACACTGTTTTTACCATAATATCTCACATAGATAAATGCATTGTGATTTACATGTGTTTTAATAATGATAAAAAGCAAACTAAAATTTAAGTGTGGGTGTGTTGGATTTTTAATGTAGCTTTAAATAATTTTTAGTCATATCGCAACGATGTCTGCAGTGTGACAGTTTATAGTGATGTCCATCGCTGGGGCATCATGCTGACACGTTGCATCATGTCCCACCCAGTCACATTACTCTAACACCAGGCCAACCAGTCCTAACACCAGGGTTTTCAATAGACACGTACCCTTTGGTTTTGACATGTGGAATTTAAAAATAACCCATTTTTGACGCTCAGAAATTTTGACTTGTGTGTCTTTTTGACGCACGTAGATTTGGGCTTAAATATCGATCTTAATTACACTTGATTCACTTCCAGCTTAGTTTCTTACTAAGAGTACACTGTCCATAACAAATTTACTGTAGGAGGCACTGACTGACATCTGCTGGACAATAGTTTAGACCTTGACAGCCAATAATATCGCAGCAATGGAAGATATACATGAACTGTGTGGAGCTAACAGGTGACTGAAATCTGAAACATGATTGGTTGATGCTGCTATATTACCTTAGTTATTTCTACTGTTTCAAAGGATATTAATTTTTTTCAGCTGCCCATCTTTTGCATATTATTGACTCACCTTGGGTATCATCTACTCTATGCCTTTATCATTCATTTACCTTGCAGATGTTATTTTTTTTTTTTATCTGGATGTTCTGTTGCCTTTTTCTGTCAAAATTTTTGTTTTTGTTTTATTATTCATATGACAGTATATAATGATCTGGTTTTTAAAATCATGGTCTAGTCTACCTGAAAATATAAAGTATCCAACAATCACCTGAAAAATTGGTTTATTAATATATGTGAATAAAGTGTACTTGAAGCGCAGCTTGTGGTGTGGTTTAAAAATACTGCAGTGTGTTAGTCAGTTGCCTTCATGTACAAAGGTGTAATTCTTAAGTATCTATAACAGCAACACAATAACGTCAGACTAATTTTTAAAATGAATACATGCACATGACATGTATGGACACTGTCCAAATGTCATCTGACCTTTTCCACCTAATACAAGTTATTCAGACTGTTAATTTTGGGTCACATGAGCTTAAATGTTAGATTTGTAAACATAAAGACAAGAATAAACAGACGTCATCTTGTGTCCCTTCAGTAGTCACTTTTTCTGATGATTATCCCTTGCAGTGTTGCTTTCACTGCAGATTCATTGGCTTGTTAAATGCGACTGCGCAAATGATATCTCAAACAAACAAATGATTTTTTATCTGCGTGGGATTCCTCTCTTTTGATTGGGTCTAAAAGTGTACCAGCAACTAGTAACTGGAAATAGACAAATCAGTGGAGAATCCCATGCTCTCAGAAATATGGATTTTGGCAAAACCATGAGTTTAATAAGCCAACATCAGTATTTATGAAAAAATCTAGCAGTACTGTATGGTGCAACATTGTCTGCATCATGTGGTTGCCACATTGCGTCCAAAATAATCATATGCAACCAAATTATCATTGGCAGTTTTACTGGCATTGGCTGATAACAGCTTGGTAAGCCATTATAATGCTAGTACCTCAAGTTTGACACAGTCACCTGAATTCCCTACAAGTGTTGTTTGCCACCTCATCGTTTGAGTTCCAAAGATGTGAAAAATTTAGCCAATGAGATTTTGATTGGTGTCAAAGCAGATAACAAAGGCCTTCTATGAAGTTCTTATTGTGAACAGACTAATATTGACATGTGTCTAATTATTAAAGACCGCTCTGGTGTCCTAGTGGTTAGAGCATCTGCCTCGGATCAGGGAGGTTGCGGGTTCGAACTCCGGTCGAGTCATACCATTAACTTATAAAAATGATACTAGCAGCTGCCTCACTTGGTGCTCAGCGCTAA
Source organism: Megalonaias nervosa (assembly GCA_016617855.1). Taxonomy (NCBI): domain Eukaryota; kingdom Metazoa; phylum Mollusca; class Bivalvia; order Unionida; family Unionidae; genus Megalonaias; species Megalonaias nervosa. Next base: position 12,863 of record JAECUM010007012.1, on the reverse strand, counting down.
GAGGTTAGTGTTAGAACTGGCTGGCCGGGTGTCAGGATAATGTGACCAAGTGTGACATGATGCTACATGTCTGCGGCATGATTCCCCAGTGCTAGACATCACTATAAACTGCCACTCTGCAGACATCATAGAAATATTATAACTGAAAAATTGTTAAAGCTATGTTAAAAATCCAAATCACACACACACACACATTCTTATTATTAAGGAGAATATGTTGCAGTTGTTATCAATGAGAAGGTAAGTTACCTACAAATTTTTTTCAGGATGGTAGGGTTTGAAATAAGGTTTGAAACACCCATGCCATAAAGTTACTCTTGTTTAATGCATGTAGCTTGTTCTTTGCATCAGCAAGCATATTCTCTTAAGATATCCAAAGGGTCCATAGTGAAATTAATGTTCTGTAGAGATTTGACAACATTACATGTTTTGTTCACAATACCCATCATATATATCTGTTTGTAATTTGTTTTATTCTAATCTGCTGAAGGAAATAACAAACTTTTTACCTAGCTTGTACATTTGATCTTGAAGAGGAATATAGCTTTAAACCCTTTACCTGGGTGAGCCATGGAAGAGGATTTAGTTTGAGCTGGTTTTATTTTATTATCATTATCCTGCTCCATCTTCTCCACCTGACTTTATCCCATGATATTTCACCCATTTTTATTTGTTCTTCAAACAGGGGTTGATGCCCTTTTCTGGTAGTTCTCCAGTACCAGTGTTTGACTCCAAGACTACTAAGCCAGCTCTTGTGCATGATGTACCCGAGAAACCCAAGACTGCACAAGCTCGAGGAGCAGCAACAGCAGCATCTGCAAGTGCACTGCCTCATGACGCACCTCATGGAGTACACCCTACAAAACGAGGTTACCTAAAACAAATGGAATGGCAACAAGTTTTATGTGTATGTATAAATAGTAAAATGTGCCAATTATAAGGATTTCTAATGGCATTGGAATTTTGAGACATATCACTTTTCCTGTGGATATGGCTGCAGTAATGTTTGTGTTAAGATTCATGAGAAAGCTGTTGAATAATAAATAATCTACCTTTGTACTGTATTTGACCAAAAGTTTTGGTTTAATATTACTATAGTAATACCTGTCTCCAGAGACCATGAAAGACATCATGTTTTGAGAGTTCAGTTACTCTATGCATGAACTAGTTAGTTATATAGAGAAATTACCTGCAGTGGGATCCACCTTTCTTTAGAGACTTCTTTCGGTGGAAGGGGTGATCGCCTGAAACAGGTTTTAATGATTTTCACAGATTGGTCTGTTTTCCATCGGCTGATGTGCATTTATCCGTTAGTTTGTTGTCACTACTTCTGCCAAATTGTTTGGAGGAGGGCAATGAAACTTTACACACACATTCATCACAAGGTCTATTTAATCCTAAATGAAAATGCTGCTCAGACATCTGATTTGGCTACAATAACAGTCGTCTTGAAAATCTCATCGCTTCCCTAGAAGAGCAGAAAGTCGTACTGACATGGGGTTTTCATCAGAAGACATCTTATGGTGTCTAGTTGGTCATTTATTAATAAGGTTCCACTTGGACACACATTGTGGCTGGCACAGTGCCATCTTGAAAATCATGTTATCACTATTCTACTTGAATGGATGGTCTTATTAATTGTGAACACCATTTTGTTTTGTCACATTGGTTTTCAGTGAATTGGTGCTTATATGATATCAAGTATATCCACCAAAACAGTCATCTTGAAATCCATCTCAGCTTCTCCTGAACAGAAAGGTTGGTTTTTTCTGACATCTTCCAGCATCTGGTTGGTCCTAAATGAAAATGGTTCTACTTGTACACCCAATGTGGCCACCACAGTGACTATGGGCAAAACAATGCACCCATGCAGTGTATTGATATGCTTAATGATTCAAAACTTAACAAAATTTGACTAAATTTGCCAGAAAGCATCCTGGCAAAAAGGCTTTCAAGTTTGCTGAAAGGACATCAAATATGGAGCTGTTTATACTGAAAATGGGAAAACCTTGAGATGTTTTCTTAACAAAAATCACAGAGTGTATTTGGATCAAATTTTGCTTTTAAAATGATCATAATCGACCATGAAATATGGACAGTGTTGCTGAAAATAGAAGATCTTTTAAATAATTCTTTCTCTAAAAACACTAAACAGAATATGATGCATTACAATGAAAAGATCATGACATGGTGTTCTTTCATATTTGTAGAAGGTATGCCAATCCACTACTAAATTTGGCAATAGTTAATAAAAATCGAAAAGCAGTTAATCAACATAAACTTGAAAAAAAACTGCTCAGCAGACTTTGACCAACATTGACAGAAGGTTTTTCAGTGTTATACAAATCTGCTGATATGCCATCAAATATAGATGGAAGATATATGAAACAATTGTTTTCTTAAAATATTTTATCATTTGCATTCAGAAACATTTCTGTCAATGACTCAGATTTCTTGGTCCCATGAACTTGGCTATTAGGCAGATGTTGAGTGAATTCAGGCCCATTTGGACTTTTTGTTTATAACGTATGTAATGTAGATTATCTATTTAAAATAATTTTTTCTCTTTTGCTTTTTTTTTTCTTCAGAAACAAGATGGGAGACTTGTATGGCAGAAACACCCAGTAGACAGAGTTTTATTATATTTGACATTTGGACTTGTTATATTTGGCACAGCTATTGTTGGCTATAGAACATTTATGATGTCTTTCCCACAGAAGAAAAAGGACTAATTGCTTGGTAATGTTTGGGAGAATCTGTAGGTAATTCATAACATGTAAAAGGATCCTTATTGTTCTACTATATAATGATGTTAATGATATAAACAGGGTTCCCACGCAATCAGGAGAAAGTCGGGAGAAATGATAATTTTTTTTCCCAACCGTGAAAAGACCTTGAATTTTGCACATATTGATGAAAGTCGGGAAAAACCTGGGAATTTTCCACCACCACTTGACGCCTGAAAGAATCACATAATTGAGTCGTAACTAAACTGATCATGAGTTAAATTTATCGAGTTCTAACCAGAATATTCGGAGGGTGCAGTATGGATCATTTGGGTGCTTGCAATAAACATATATGCTGAGTCAATCTAAATGCTCAGTGGATTAGATTTGTCTAGTAGACTTTTATTTTCAAAGTCAACTCAATATCCGTATCTTTCCTTACATAGAAGGTATGAAAATCAGTCTAGCATCACAGGAGGCCAACATGGTTGTGGCAAAGCGTGGTCGCTTACTGGATGGCCTAGCAAAGTTAAACGTTGTTAGACTGAGTGATACATGCATGAAATCGATATGAAAATTACTTATTTACTCAGAAATTGTGAGTATTAAAATCGTTATGTCTTTAATCTGCTGAAAGACAAGATAAAACTACGGTGTTGATGAAATGTTACCTGGTACTTATGATTTGCATTGCTAGTTGCACGAGTACACAAATCTAACAACTCACATTTTCAAATGTTGTAGAGAAAAAAATTTTAAAAAATATTAAATGAAAGTCATATGCAGGTTGTAATAAAAATACAAAAACGAAAGAACGCAAAATTCTCCATATTTATATATTCCGAGAACAACTTCTGGAGTTTTGTTGTATCATGTGACTACCACGTTGACGTGCTCTCTGCTTCATAAATCAGACTAGCCAGATTGCTGGTTTTTACAAAAAGTATCTGACTTTCATTTAATATAATTGAATTTCTGTACAACAACATTAAAAAGGAGTTTGTTGTTGATATCACGTGACTATTGGACTTCCGATTTCGTCGTTTGACATTTGTGAAGTTATGTGACTAGTAATGCAAATGGCGAGTACAGGATCAGGTTTCATCTATGCCATAGATTCGTCTAGTCTGTCAGCGGATTAAAGACATAACATTTATAATACTTGCCATTTCTGAGAAAATAAATCATTTTCCTATTGATTTCATGCAGGTATGAGTCGATATAACATAAGTTTAAATTTGCTAGGCCCACTGGTAAGTGACTACCATATGTCGCTACCGCTCGGTGGCGGCAAATTCCAAATTTTCTATATACAATTGCAATGACCCCACACCCCAACCTAAATGTCCAAATATGAAAAATGGGGTGGGAATATTTGGAGGAAACCTAGATTAGAAAACGAACTGCTATTCTTTTAAGCCAAATTTGTAGTCCAAATTGTTGACTCTCGGAGCTGAAATGAGAAATTGTCATCCCTTGTATTATATATTAAAAAACAATATGAGCCCCTGTATCAATACAGGTTTGGGGACTGGTTTAATGAATTAAAAGAAGACAAGTTGATTTTACAGAAAATTCAGTCCTTGTTTATACAACAGTATATAATTTTGAAGTTCTTTTGTCAAAATTTAAATCAGCCTGTTTGAAAATGTTTTTTAAATGATGGATTTTTAACCAGATCATCTTAAGGAGATTAGGTTGTTTTAAAAATCTTGTTTGGGATTTTATTGGCACAGATAAATTCAGGGTTAAACTCTTCGTTACAAGACAAGATTCTAATTATTTGCATTTATTGTTTATTTTTATACTGTATTAGGAAATGTTTACTTTCTATAAGATGCATATATATTGCTATAGAATTCTTTGGAATTAAAGGTTTGAAAGGAAACAAAATTAATTTATGTTCATTATGTTGTTCCCACTTAGCAACATTATGCAGGTCAGCAAAAAAAAGTTAGAACCTTTATTCTGTACATTGAAATGACTTTACATGCCAATTTATAAGAATATAATCAAACTTTTTTCGTGTGATACATTTTGTTGTTTTGTACATGATCATCTTTTCTGACTTGGATGTTTTGGAGAGTCTTGAAAGAGAAACATCTTTAGATTTAGAAAATGCATGTTTTACAGTCTAAATGTCCTTTAATTCCATTCAGTAATGGTCATATGTGAACCTTGAAAAAATTAATTTCATCCTGGAAAAACCCTGCAAATGATCTGGAAATTTATCTTTAGAAAAGTGTGGGAACGATGTATAAAGAGAAGGGGTGTGATTTTAAAAAAATGGAGGGGGAGGAGTCAGGCTGAAAACAATATATCCATTGATAACAATGGTCGTGTGTGTGTGTATGTGTGTGACTTGGGTTTTTAATGTAGCTTTAATAATTTTTCAGTCATATTGCTACAAAGTCTGCAGTGTGGCAGTTTAAAGTGATGTTTAGCTCAGGGGCATCTTGCTCTAGACATGTAGCATCATGTCCCATCCAGTTACATTATCCTTACACCAGGCTGACCAGTCCTAACACAAACCTCTTAATGCTGAGCGCCTAACAAGGCAGCTGTTTATAACATTTTTTGTAAGTCTTTGGTATGACTGGGCTGGGGTTTGAACCCGTGACCTCCCGCACCCAATGCAGACACACTAACCACTAGGCCACCGGAACGGTCGATAACAATGATCAAACTCCATTCATGAATATATATGAATGTTTTATTCGACATAATGTCACCAGTTATGTTGATTACTGTTTGAGATACCTTATAATAAGTTTATCCAAACACTTTTTATAGTTTATACAACCATGCTAATGACTGTTTGAACTATGTATTTTGTTGTTATGAAACGGGGCTTTTCACAGTATTGTTTTCTTTTTAAATTAAGAAATTTAACGTTGATTTTAAGATACTTTTTTGTAAGATATAATTCATGAAATATGGAGCAAATTTCTTGAGGAAATTTTTGACAGAAGATTTCAAGATTTTTGAGCAGGAAAGATTATAACAATAATTTAGACATGGAATAAGAGGTCAAAGGTTACACTTTTGAGTTTAATTTTCAGCCACAACATAATAGATTGTTGAAGAATTTCACTTAACATTTGGTTAACAATATACAGTTTACAACAGTGTTGTATGTTGATCAATCCCAGGGGACATTTTCCCACCCCCAACTGCCAGTGTCCCTCTAAATTTAACAAATCCTGTTATTTAGATTATTATATTGGGACAAAGATATGTAAAATGTCCTCAACAGCTCAGTCAAGGTGCAGCAGAGATGCCAAGTAGACATTATGCACTTAATTTCACCTTTGAATTGGCCATACATTATACGTATTATTTCATGGTTCAGCTGAATCACAGTGATGTTTACCCTTCATTCAATCCAATCATGCATCATGTAGTAACTATATTGGTTTCTTTGTGAGTGTTGACTTTAAAATGAAACAATTCAATTTCCTAGACAATTCCCAAAATTAATTCTTCCAGTTAACAATGTTTTTGCTTGTCACAGTTTGAAAGAAAACAAAATTTATGCTGAAATGAGAATCGTGTGCTTAATCCTTAAGCAGTACATACTGTAAACAACAGCACATGTTTAGTTGTGTAATACACAACTTTAAGCCACCTTAGATTCTGATGCAATAGGACCATCTGCATATGTGCTGTGGTAGGGACCTGACTTGAGTGGATGCTCTGCAGAAAAAGATGCTTAGGTAACCATTGTCCATGCTGTTATAAAATATTGACAAGAATTGGCCTCAAAAGCAGATGTCAGTTTCGGATTCTGGCTAGGTTAATGTGTCATTTATATCACATGAAATCATATATTACAACTCTATGGTCTTAAACTAAGTAACAGAAAAGGCAAAACAAACAAGGTTAGTAAAAATCAACAGATAATTTATTTCCCTAGAATACAAAGTGAAAATTTAAAGGAACTTACAGTATTGTGAATGAAACCACAAATAAACATGAAAGTTCTATCGCAAGTCCAAAGTATTGAGTGTTCTGAATGAATTCCAGTGGTGTTCTGAACGAATTTAAATTTTGAATGTGTTGATGTACCAATAGTATTGAACATGCTGATGTGCTAACAGTCTTTACAGTCTTGATATATTACAGTTTTATAATCCAGAATGTCTTTGAATGAATTCACAATAATACCAAAATAGTCCAAACAATCAATGAACAATTTGTAATTGCAACAAATAATTTAAATAAATAAATGATTCCTTGCAAATTATAACCAAACACAACTAAACAACTGATATTATGAAAGAAATGAATAATTGTTTATTTATTCCTTTTATACAGACTGTTACCTGACTTAGGACACAACAAAATGGGTTCTTAATATTTCATAGCACATATTTTGTAAAAATTATCTGTTTTTTTAAGGTGGGTAAAGATTGCTTTATTTGTAGATTAATTGTAGATTAACTTTTGTATATAAATTGTAAATGCTGAATTTTAAAATCTTGCATGTTATTATATTATCTCTCAGCACACTTTGTAACATATGGTGATGAGTATACCAAATAATTTGGAAGCTAAGTCACAGTAATTCTACAAAACTTTCTTTTCAGTACTAATAACCTTTATGCGGTCAAAATTTCTAAAATAGTCTGTAGATATTAGGCACTGGAGTATGCCCTCCGCCCATTGTTTACAGTCAATAATCTACTGTTAAACAATAGAAAGTAGTGTTTAAAAAAAATCATACAATTCAGAAGAAAATGGTATCAATGGAAATGTGTGAACCAGGTGGATGGTGCTATTGTAATTAAGGGATGAGTTAATAAAAGACAAGTAATTGTGACTGTAACTAGTTGATAGAACAAAAAGTAGTACTATTTCTGGCTTTAAAAGTAATATCCATTAAAGAGCATTTATACTGTGCTATATTATACCATCAGCAATTTGTGGGAAACCAGTGATCATCATCGATCTTAAAAATTGCATCAAGGGAGATTACTACAAATATCTTGGGACTAATGCCCAACTAGTTAGTAAACTTTGAACATCGATCAAGATTATTTTTTTCTCAACTTGTTTTGCCTGTCCCATCATTCCTAAGTTTGTTTTTTTTTAATACTACGACACATAATTTGTGTGTTGAAAATTATAATGGTGAAATTAAAGTGCATGCAAATGTGTCAAATGACTTGTTGTTTTCTTATACTTAGCATACCTTTTTTTGTCCTCACGAGTTGATAGGCCGATGCCCTAAATGTTAGTGGGTGGAATAATGGGTTAGTTCATTTCTAATGATATGCAAAACATAAGCATTTAGTTATCCAAAAACTAATCCAAGATGCATCTAAAGCTTTAAGTTCACATTTAAAGTAAATGAAGAACACATCATAAAAAAATTTGGCCTTTGAACCTTCTCATTGCTTTTAAGCATTTTTTTCAAGGTTTCAAAAACTGGCACAGTTATATAAGGTACCTCTGATTCCCCCAGCAGCAGTTATTTGCTCTTTCATGATTATAAGCCATATGCCATATTCTACATAAGCCCACAAATGAGGTCAAAACCATGACAAATATATTTCATTATGAGTTCATATGTATAATTCTTGGTATGCCATGTCGGCGGGAAGCAATGGCCGAAACCCATATAAAACATCTTATGATTTATGCCAGGTGGTGCCTTAGGCCTTAACTTTGAGGATAAACTTGATCGAAAAAATGTATCTTAGGTATTACCATGTTTGCAAAGAGAAAGCATCTTCAAAGTGAAGAGCTCACAATAAAGTCAGAGGGTGTTAACTTGCAAGTATATATATATATATATATGATTGGATCATAGCTTTTGTCATATTATATTGGTTTGCAGTTATTATTAGCTTAATGTGTGGAAATTTATCCAAATTTTTAAGTTTACAGAGTGCTAAATTAGTCTATAGATACAGTATTACACTTAATCTGGTATGGGAATTCACTGCATAACAAACTGTTTATATATGTGCTGTTTTACTGACATTTGTTTACAGTGTAGGTTTCTATTTTCAGATTTAGTGATTCTCCATGGATACTAACTTGGTAAAATTCATTTGGTGCGTGGAGTGCATAAGAAAGTACAGAAAAAAGTGGGCTTAGTCATGCTGACCATCATTCATTCTCAGATGCAGAGATTTGCATGAGGAGTTTCTTGTTATCTATTTTGGTTTGATATTGTATGAGAAGTAAAGAAATAAAGATTTTAAAAACATCACATATTCTGTTGCATGTGTGCGTGTATCTTTCATTACTTTTTATTGATGAATAACAGTTTTTTAATGACCACTAGCAGTCACAATGTCTGCCAATAAGCCCCTCTTAAGTGCATTCCAAGATGAATTCTCTCTCTCCTCCTCAGTCTCTCTCTCTACAAAAATAAATTCAGTAATGAAGATACTCTGTTATCCAGGTAGTTAGGTGGTTGTGTCAGGTGGCCCACATAAGGGAGCTAAACAGTCTCTTGATGACATCAACACCACCCTCAGTGACCACTAATCCATATATATTCCAAATTTCAGTCTTAACAGTAATGACTTACTTTTCATGCACGGTCCTTCAGTTGCAATGTCCACATTCCTGTCCCAGCTTACAGGTTACAGGTTAAAAATAATTGTCAGTCACCTTTATAAAATTTGCAGACTATTCTGATAAATTGTAAAATTTGAACTCTTTCAAACATATAGCATACTGTTGTTTGATATTGTGCACACAGACAAACATATTTTAGACCTGCCAAATGAAGACCAGCATTGTTTCATAATTGTCAATTATTCCCTGATACTTGTGTGTACCGATTAAAGTCCAGAAATCTAAAGACCTGTCCTTCTATCTCGGTACTTGTTATTGTTCGCCAGTGAAGTTACAAGGGAATATAACTTCTTTCTTATTTGTTCAGATTTTCTTTGTTGTTTTTGTAGTTGTGAGAATGCAGTTCATGTAACAAAATTTAAACTGTTTCTATATTTTTTTTATGTGGTCTACCATCATTATTTTATATATTAAATAGACAATTTAAACATCTTTATTTTGTAGTTTTTATTGTTTAGGCCTAATGTTTGTGAATTTTTGGGAGGCATTATCATCCTAAATTTGTATATCCAATTCTTCCTAGTTTCTTTTTTGGAGCTGTTTTGTTTTAATAGGCATTTTTAGTCACTATTGTGCTGCCATGCTGATAAACCCTACAACAGTTATTACTTTTACTAGTTGTTAATTTGCAACTTCATTCATGAGAACGTCAGTATCTTGGAGCCTACTTTACCAACATTATGTGGATTCATATCAAGGTGAACTTTTTTGGCTTAAATTACTGGTTATAGACTAGAAGCTTTTAAGCAGTTGCTTTTCATCCAGTGTCTGGCCTCAGTTGGCACAAGTTTTGTTGTCGTACTGGGAGTAGTATCATCAACTGTTACAGATGCATTCTTCCCAAGGTCTTGGAGGTCCTGTATGAAAATGGTGCTCCACTGATACATATTTTCATGATCACAATATTATCATTGCTACTACTCCAAAATGGATGGCCGTATTGACATGGGTTTTCACAAAAAGACTTTTTATGGTATCTAATTGTTTAGAAATGAAAATGATGCCAATATATCATTCAAAATGGTATGAATGGATGATAATATCTACATGGGGATTTCACTTTAAAAATTCTTGTGAAGTCTAGTTGGTCATAAATGAAAATGGTGCCAATCTGGTATCCATTATGGCTATCATGGCATCCATCTTGAAAATCTTGTTACTGCCACTCCTGAACTGATGGTCATATCAAAATAGGTGTTTCAATAAAATACATTGTATGATGTCAGGTATATTCTAAATGAAACTGGTGTGTTTGTCGGACATCCAGTTTTGTAAATCTTTTTATCAATACTTGAATGGATTGTCGTATCAACATAGGTTTTCAGTCAAAGACCTTATATGATTAGTCCTAAATAAAATGGTACTGATCACACATCCAGTATGGCCATCAAATCCTGTTATCGCTGCTTTTAAATGATGACCATATTGGGTTTTCCCCAAAAATCTTGTCAGGTTTTGCTGGTACCAAATAAAAGTTATGCCAGTCTGACAATATATGACCAACATGGTGACCATCTTGAAAATCTTGTGTCTACTTTTAAATGGATGGTTGTTTAGGTTTCACTAAAATATATCTTATAGTGTCTAGTTGCTCTTGAAGGAATAAAGGTGCTAATAAGATACTCACTATAACCGATATGGTGAACATCATGAAATTTTGTTTTTGCTTCTTCTGAATGGATAGTTGTAGTGCCAAGGGTCTTTTTACTTAAAAACTTGTGGTATTTTGTTGGTCCTAAATATAAAACCTCTAGCATAGTGGCCAACTTGAAAATCATAACACCAGCCCTTTTTAAGGGGTGGTCATATTGACATATGATTTACACTAAAAGACCTCAATATGTAGTTCGTTCTTAACAAAATTGATGTCAATGTGACCATCCACGATTTGACCACTTCTGCAGATCAGATGGCCATGCTGGCATATATATATATATATATATATATATATATATATATATATATATATATATATATATATATATTCTCTAACCTGTATGATAGTATTATTTGTATTAAATATTAATTCTGCCTACTATTATCTAGCATTCTTCTGTAAAATTCGGGGATGGCACTTTCCATTCTGTCTGGTGTATATTTATAATTCTCTCTCTCTCTCTCTCTCTCTCTCTCTCTCTCTCTCTCTATATATATATATATACACACACACACACAAGTTAATGAGGGTAAAGTGCCACCTTCATATGCCAATATTTTCATTGTAAAACTCGAGCAAAAGCTCAACGAGTGACCCTATAGACCTCTAAGCTAGTGTAGATTCGTAGGCATAGATTTAAAGTAGATGGGAAGGGTCAACAGTTTCAAAATATTGTACGTTGGAGTCATCGAACAGGTCCAGTATCTATTTGGATAAAAAAAATATTCCCTCCTGGAGCGTAACAGAAACTAACATGCATTATAAATCGACTGCTTCTCACCAATATCCACTCCCGACTAGCTATTAAATAAAACCGAAGAAAACTAACTAGCATGTCCCCTTCATGGTAACTTTCCACCCCAATGCTCCAAAAGTACAATAGATTTTTTTGTCAGTATTGGCACCATATTGAATCGTCCAAACTTCTGAAGGGAATATTTCCAGACATTCCTATGGCTGGGTACCTTAGACATAAAAACCCAAACCTATTGGGATCACGGGTAACTTTAAACTAGACCAGAGATTCAAAGACCAGCATTGCCTAATTTGCGAACATATGCCCAGAACCAAATCTTTAAGAAGCTCACCAAAAGGAGTTAGCTACATGATGAATCAGACGTTAGGATTTCAAACAAGAATGGATTCTATCTTCAGACATGCAAGATTTGTGTCATTCAAAATGTCGGCAAAATGGCTGATTTTAGAAAGGGAGTGAATAACTGCAAAAGTCACATTTGCAACTAAATACGAAAGTAACCAACCAATACGACTTGACTGGACACTTGGTTGGGTTCGTCAAGATGCTACCGATTGAATCAAATCTTGGGTGGACCTGTTCAGAACGCACTTTTAAGGAAGGATACTGCATACTAAAATTCAAAACTCGATAGGAGTTTGGCCTGAATGAAAATATTTAGCCTTCCCCAATGCAGTCTTCTCAAAATTATCCATCAGTTTTTCATCCATACACAATTTTTGTAGTTATATTTATGCAAGTAATTACATGTATTAATTTTATTACTTTACTATCATTCTTCTTTATATAATTCTTGTCCCTCTACACAATTCTCTTCACATCTTTCCTTTAGAACATCTGTGTGTAACCCTATCGGGATATAATATCTTTAGGAATTCTTGTACATGGCATTGGTTTTTCCACAGGCCATGTTTCCGACCATTGTCCACAACCTGGAATATGGTCACAACATGTTGGTTCTAAAGTTGATAGATACAGTAACCCCCTACTTTATTATTGTTTCACATCTATTAAATTTATATATCGTATTGTAAATTCCCTCTGGTGATTCCGGCAAAATATTGGGAATCTGACACACACACACACACACACACACACACACACACACACACACACACACACACACACA
>JAECUM010007011.1:0-27005 GCA_016617855.1 Megalonaias nervosa | reverse complement strand
TTTTTATTCTACCAGATGTCTTTTACGAATTTTAATAGTAAATAAGCATAATTTAAAATATTATTACAAATCAATCAATCAATCAATCATACAATCAATCAATCAGAATAGAAGAGAATTCCACTAGAAAAAATACTTCACAGCTCAAAACAGACCAACAACATTGACTTTAAATGTTCCTTGGGTCCTGAAGTCTCATGGAATAAACAAGAGGAGAAATTCATAAATACGACTTACTTAATTGTTTTGTTGTTTTAGGTTGTTTTTTGAGTGGTGGGTGGGTTGGGGACCATCAAACTTTTCAACAGCCTAAAGATACTAAAAACCTCAAAACAATTGAAATTCTGTACTAAACGGTTTATTATTAACTATAGTTATAGTGCATTCTAAATATAATTCCCTTTGTACCTCCAGCCATATACACTAGATGGGCATGGCCTGTCAATCCTGTACATACCTACGTACGTTAATATTTCATGTGTTTATTAATACATTCTGTTTTTCATTTTCGTTCAACAGTTACAGGCTATAAAGGTAGATTGAATAGATCTGTCATCTAATGACTTAAGTCTAATGTATATTTCCTTGAGCTTTATTTTCATCTTCATAAAATTATTACTAAGGAACGTACGTGCTTATTATTATAGGAATATATTTTCCGTTCTTTACACAGAAACATTGTAATGTATATATAATCTTTCGTAAGGATAAAAAGAAATTTTCCTTTATGATCAAAATCGAAAACCTCGAAAGATGCCTTTTTTTTTAAAAAAAAAAAAAATTCTCTTTTGATATTGTCTCAAATGAGAATAATTTTTTTTTTATTGAGTATTACAAGGTTTAAAGAACAGATTATGTGATGGAAAAAACCACTCCAAGCAAAATAATGCGCGGACCTAAAAAGAGCGATTATATTTTTCATGAATTCACTGCTTAAAGTGGTGTTTCTATCTTCATCAATTTTCCCCGCTTAGTTGTCTAGATTTATAATCTGAAGATTACTTTGCTTTCTAAATTTTAACATAAATTTGGGATATACACACATAAAAAAATACTAAAATTGTTCTTGAAATGTATTTGCAGCTTCCATACCTCTTTCTTGACTATACCAAATATTCATAGATAATTAAAACAATTATCCAAATTAATATATCCGAATTAATATTATATACACATTTTTGTAAAGAATATGTATTATGCCTTTTAAAGATGTTTTGATATCTTTGCTGTTATGCGTGCTGAAGGTTTTCAAAACCTCTTGAGACAGTATTCACAAATTTACTGGAGCGTCCCTTTGTTTTAAGTTATTTGCTATTAACATTTCGGCTTCTGTTAATAATTCTCTTGATATTTAGCTGGTTCAACAATGTCAGTAACAGACAAAATACTGCATGTTGCGATTTGCATGTGCACCGTTGAGTGAACCTCAGCAAGCGCTTCGATCTATAGACGGATGTTGAGGTAGCGTTGGAATCACACTGAACTTCATCCATGACGAAAAGCAGACGTTATAGCAAATGGAAAAAAGTGCAAAAATGAAACTTTTAGCGTAACTTTACAAGAAAAATTACATGATAAAGCTTGTCCTGCAAAGAAACATTTACTTTTCGGGCTTTTCTTCAACTTTGAATAGGTGTACTCGACTTTGTTCTGAATCTATCTGTTCGTTAATGTTGAAATCCAAGATGACCCGATTACAACTTCCGCCACGGATCCTTTGGTGTGCATGAAATCGGCGAAAAAATATCGACTTTTTATTTTATGTAATGAACCAACTCTGTTCGAATGTTTTGACAACTGAATCATATTTGAGTGAATCGGATATAAAGTTTCACCTCTGAGAAGGAAGTAAGAAGAGCTAACCGAGCTGACCGAGCTGGGACTTTACTGGTAAATGGAATCGCGATTTTCCATGTGCAATATTCTTACAGTCATTAACCCATCATTACTATATCTCATTTACTGATGCTCTGAATTAACACTTAGGTTCATTTTAAGCAGCTGGACCAACGTGCTATTCGTGTGATGCTTTGGACAACCCTGCGGATTGCACTAAAACTACGACGTGCGCTGACGATCAGGTAAATTAATACTGCCTCTATCAGGTAAACTAAAGCTGTATGTATCAAATAAATCGGAAGTGCCTATATCAGGTAAATCAAAATCATTTCTGCCTATATCATGTAAATCAAAACAGTCTATATCAGGTAAATCAATGCTGTCTATATCAGGTTAATCCGAACTTTCTATATCAGGTAAATAAACGCTGTCTATATCATATAAATAAAAGCCGTCTATATCAGGTAAATCAAAGCTGTCTATATCAGATAAATCAAAACTGTCTATATCAGCTACACGTTTGCAAACGAAAATATATCAAGGTAACCAAAATACATTTCCTCTATGACCTCTTCATTGTTCTTTGCCATCTTGTTACAATTATTTGATATTTAAAGCCTGGTTATTACTTTGGGTTCCGTCCGTACCTTCCTACCTACCTACCTACCTGTCTGCCTGTCTGTCTTCCTACCTACCTACCTAACTACATACATACATACATACATACATACGTCGGACGGAACATGCATGTCGCATGACTCCGAGTTGATAAAATATTTTGAACACCTGATATGTAAAAGTTACCGCCAGGCACCAAGGACTTCAGGTTAGATTAACGTCCAAGTACCTAAAAGCCACCGCCTCGCGTCAAGGAGTTCAGGTTGGATTAACGTCCAAGCACGTAAAAGTTACCGCCCATGACCAAGGGATTCGAGCTGAATGAACAGCCGACTAGGATCAAGTTGTTTACATTGTGTATCGTAATATGTTACTTTCAGCAGTTAAAAAGCGTTTTGTGCTTTGGAATGAGAATAATCCTTTGATGAGTAGACCACGTGTATTTTATGTGAGATCTCACTTGTAGTGGATAATCAAGGTAATTATGTGTGCATGATGTATGCTTCTAATATTGTTTATACTAGGTGTCTTTCCACGTTTACACAGTCTCTCATTTTCGCTTGGTTAAACCTAGCTTCTCGAGGTGAACAATGATGCTAGTTGCTCAAGTAGATTGTATTATCAATGACTTAAACAACAGCAAAAATATAAGAATATCTGATATCATCTCAAATAATGTTCATTTTTTATTGGTTTATGTCTTGTAACAGTGGTCAAAATGTCCTTGTCAAGGTCGCTTTACTCTGAATTTATTTTTCTCATAACGTTTGATAATTACCATTGCAACCAAAAGCTTCATAAAGGTGAGCTATGCAATCATTCGTTATGTTATAGTTTATGGTAAACATAGGGAACCTAATTGTTTCAGTGTTAAAAATGATACTCTTTCTGATGTATCCTTTCTTCAAATGTACATAGACACTATAGTGTTTTCAAAAAAAGATTTAATTAAAAAACACTGAAACTATCAGTGTTTGCAACATTTCCACGAGAACATGAAATGGCATCCTTTTTCAGTACACTTTTTTTTGTAGTAAACTATATGTACAGGCCTTAACCTTCCACCGTTGCAAGGCTATTATAGTGTTGCGAAGATTTCAAAGGTATGTCATTTTTAGGAAGATCACAAAGGTAAAAACCGTACAAAATATTACTGCTTATATTCAGTGGCGACTGCAGTATTTTAACTCGCGTTTAACTTTATGAATACTTGTGCACGTTTTCAGATGTTAAAATATGTAAACCGAGCGTTCAAATGGCGGTGTTTAAGTAATCCTGCCATGTGCAGCTTGAACATCCTGATAAGCGCAGATCAGACTTCTCCCTTAGGATTTATGTCCACATTTTGATCATTACACCATGCACTTTGGCCATACGGCTTCAAAACTATATAAAATAATTGCTTGTAACCGCTAAAAGTACTCAGATTACGTTATGTCATTTCCTAATTTACGAACGTTGGGGACATGTACTGTCTCTATAGCGCACGCTGCAAAAATTACATGTGCTGTAAATGTTGACTGGTTTCTGTGACATTTGTCGATGCTAATGTCATTTGTAAATGTTATATTGCTATACTTACTGGCGAATTTGCAAGATATGATCCAGTAACTGTTGCACTTGCCGCCTTTTGAGATTTCGTGCCCCCTTCCCAAATAAGACCAATTGTGAAACTATATACTTGTCCCATCTAAATCTGGCCAGTGTTTTGTCTTTTGTAATGGATATATATATATATATATATATATATATATATATATATATATATATATATATATATATATATATATATATATATATATATATATATATATATATACCACATATATTAAAGATAACATGGGTTTTAAATTATTGGTATAAAGCGGGGTATGTGTGTGTGTGTGTGTGTGTGTGTGTGTGATTTGGATTTTTAACGTAGCTTTAACAATTGTTAAGTCATATCGCTATATTGTCTGCAGTGTGACAGTTTATAGTGATGTCTAGCACTGGAGCATCATGCCGCAGACATGTAGCATCATGTCCCACCCAGACACATTATCCTGACATCAGGCCGACCAGCCCTAACGTTAATCTCTAAATGCTGAGTGCCTAGCGAGGTAGCTGTTAGTACCATTTTTAGAAGTCTTTGGTATCACTCGGCCGGGGTTAGAAACCGCGAACCCCGCATCCGAGGCGGACACTCTAACCACTAGGCCACCGGAACGGTAATGTTAAAAAGTAATTTGATATACCAGCACTATTGGTGTATCAAATTATGATCCTCCTATGGCACAATGATGCACATACATAAACATTCTTGCAACTGTGTGCTGTCGATTCTAGGCCTATAGATCAATGATGAATCGCCGCTCATTAATCGTTAGTGACGTATGAAAATAACGATAAAAAGTATTAATAATCCCCATTTTCTACATTAATGTAACACGGTACGCAATTTCATTGCAATAATTTCTGCTTTCCGTTCCCCTCTCCCCTCTCATGCATAAGGGACAAAATACGCAGAACTCTGGAGTGAGAGATAACAAACATTTAGCCTAGATGAAAACCTTGAAAATGAGCTTACACCAAGTAACCTGCAAGAATATGGTTCGTCGTAACGGTATGTGTACACTTTATGGGATTTATCTGCAGTGTTTATGTAGTCAAAGATACAAAGTTGCAATAGCCTGTCGACACTATAAGGATAGGTTTTGGTTTCGAAGCACACATACTGTAATGTATTTAATGCTCTCTCTCTCTCTCTCTCTCTCTCTCTCTCTCTCTCTCTCTCTCTCTCTCTCTCTCTGTGGACCATCGTAGCAAGATAGGGGAATTTTCGTTTGTTTCATACGACCATGTCTCTGGAGCCATGAATGATGGTAAAAGCCAAGTAAAACCGACCAAAGGGGGAGAGAGAGAGAGAGAGAGAGAGAGAGAGAGAGAGAGAGAGAGAGAGAGAGAGAGAGAGAGAGAGAGAGAGAGAGAGAGAGAGAGAGAGAGAGAGAGAGAGATTACCAACAGGGCAATCCATAACACGGTGTCTACTTAGATTATGCTCATCGGTTGGTAGAAATGTTAATTAAAGCTGGATAATGACTTAGATCAACTGTAAATATATTAAAATATTTTAATTACATCTTGTTGGTTCGTCCTTAGTTTCTATTCCACACTAATTTTCCATGCTCCGGTACGTGAGTAGTAAAGGAAAACAAGGATTCTGGCTCAGAGACTATATCCCCATGTGCCAGAGACTCCTATTAAGTACGATTTCCCTATCCCAGACTCCCATCCATCCCTCTCCGAACAACTATACTTGAGGAAAACAAGGATTCTGGTTCAGAGACATATCCCTGTACCAGAGACCTCCATTTCTCTGTACAAGTACAAATTCCTTGTACCAGAGACCTCTACCTATCAGAACAGACAATTTGTTTTACGTGTGAGGTTTTAGATGTCAGATTATTTTTAAAGTTTAGACAAAATTTCATACCCTATCATCACCATAGTTTTTTGATAATTATTTTCATACCTTCTAACTCTCATTGGTAGAATATCTGTTAACATACTCTCAATAATACGAAACTCGCGTATTTAATCGTTCATATTATATTTTACGCCTCGCAAATAAGATCGTATCTGATCAAGGAATTGTTTTTATAAGTTATCCTTGCTGTTTTGCAGGCATTAGGCTCAATTTGTTTTACACTCTGTTGCAAGAGAAACACCAACACCAGATATTATTAACAAAAACGGGTTTAATGATGCTCCACTTGAGATTATACCAGAGCCAGTCAGTAGCAGTGGTAAAAATGATATTACTCGAAGTATTCTAATATAATACTTGTAACATTGTTTTACACACCAAAGATTTTTTATGATAAAATGTGTAATATTGGATTAGCGCGTCCACATCTTGTTTTAGAATTTCTTCTGAAATATGATTGAAATCGATGATCTCTTTTTTCATTATACAATATTTGTCTACAATTTTTATATAATTTTAAAAGTTCTAGTACCAACAATTGAATCAAGAAACTCACGGAACTTATTATTGTTAGGATCAGCTATAAAATCTCTATACTTGTCATAAACATCAGACGAAGTATCCTTAT
The DNA here is from genome assembly GCA_016617855.1 of Megalonaias nervosa. Lineage (NCBI taxonomy): Eukaryota > Metazoa > Mollusca > Bivalvia > Unionida > Unionidae > Megalonaias > Megalonaias nervosa. Next base: position 20,454 of record JAECUM010007011.1, on the reverse strand, counting down.
ATCGTTCATCTGTTAATACCTCATTTTTCTTTAACCAACTGTAGAAATCAAACGTGTTTTCTACTTCACGTTCATTCAAATCTGTTTTATTTACCAAATTACCGTATTCGCTTTCTGTTTCATCAATAAACCCAAGTACCAAGCTTGTTTGATCCAAAGCAAAATTTTTGAGGACAAGATATTGTCTGATAATTGCGTATGCGACTATAAAATTTATTCGCGTTACCTTTCGTAGTCTATGTCGTTCAATTGTCAGAAGACCAATAACTGAAGCTACTTTCAGCATTAATTTTTTGTATGGTTTCGTGAGTATTTTCTCGATTTCGTATTGACAATTGTCTGTAGTGTTGGAGGGTTGGAAATATAAAATCAATTTCTACACTTATGTCGTAGTAAGAATAAATTTTATCTTCCAACCTTGCTTGTTCGACTTCTTCAAAATACTTTTCTCGCTCAATTTCATTGAGATTATCGATTTCCCTGTTAAGACTATTGATTATCCCTAGAGATTCGTCAGCAATAGCTAGATTAAATTCTGTTGTTTTTTTTACGTATCATTGATAGAATTGCATTCGAGTACACCTTATTAATCAATGTTGTATCATCTGTACAAGTGATTTTAACTAAGGTTTCCTTGTCGTGGTAGTACATACCAAGATGCTTAAAAATTTCTGGTTTTGAAAAACTATCGCGTAACTTTTTGTTTCTTCTTAATTTTAATATTTTAGATTTCCGCTAGTTTGTTGAGACGATCATGATTATCGTTTATTCGTTTTTCTTCATAAGATTCTTCCACCAAAAGCTCGTGCTTTTATTAGATTTGATCGTATTATTAAACCTATATTTTCCTTGTCAAGCTCAAGTAATATTTTTTCAGCAAGATTTCAACTTCTTTTGTTCTTCTAGACAATCATCAGGATGACAGTATCTGTTTATGATATCAAAGTCGTTTATTGCTTCTCACAGTTGTGGTCCTCGCATATACATAACGTGAAGAAAATTATTTATTCCTGCTGATATTTTAGTACTTAAATTTTTAATGTTAATATTTTTCATAGACTGGATTATATTTCCCGCTCGTGAGTCGTCGCTAACATTTGTTCCACTACTGACATTTTTGTCTAGGTTAAACATATTATCATAAAATTGTCTTGCAACGGTTATAATTGGTGGTTCTGACATTTAGTATACAATATTAGATTAAAATTTGATCATCGAGTGTGTATATTTAAAATGATGTCAATCCTGGAAACAGATCTTTAGCACCGACAACATAAATTAGAAAATAAAAGTACTTGTTAACAGCATTCTCAGTTGGAATCGTAAAGTATTGTGTTGTTGAAATATATATATTTGTTGCGTTATACAATGTTGTCCAGTTGATATCATCGTTTGATCCTTCCAATCGCCAATCATTAATTCGCCAAACACTAGAGTTTAATCTGCCACGCAAATGAAATTGCCAAATAGCAACTGCAACGGGACCTTTGATTTTGATCCAAAAGTCTGTTTTCTCCGTTAGTCGTCCATTCTTTTCTATCAGAGAAAGCGTGTTGAGGATAATTTTCAGGATAATGTGTTCATGCGCTTACCTCAAACCCAGCTCGGTTATCAATTGCCTTAAAAAGTGTTGGAATATACCCAGCATTGTTTTTGGTTCGTTTTACACCACCACTAGATAGACTATCAACATACGCTTTATTTGCCAGATCATTAGGGTTAACTAGAACATATGTTGCTGTTATTTTGTTGTTTCTCATATTTATGTTACCTGACATTGGTCCAACGGATTGTCTTAAATACGGGGCGAGTGCTCTTTTTAACTGAGCATAACTAATAGCAACAGTATCATCAGCTGGTGGTGAATTTATCGGTAATCCAGTTACTTTTGAGTTATTGTTCATTATCAGGCAACCTGTCATTGTATCTCCGGTCTTACTGAGCTTGTTGTCGTCCACATACTTCAACTGTAAATAACTCACCGATTGTGTAATATCAACATTTGCTGGTGGATATGTGGTTTCCAACCCAACAATTTTTTTTACTTGACATTAATATTACCTGTAACCGTTCCACCAGTTTTATCAAGCTTGTTGCCATCCACATACTTCAGCTGTAAATAACTCACCGTTTGTGTTTGATATAATTTTGCTGGTGGGTATGCGGTTTCCAAATTTATAATTTTTTCCTGACATATCCAAGTTACCGTTTAACGTTCCTACTGTTAATGATAGTTTGTTATCGTCGATCGTTTTTAGTTGTGAGTAACTTACCGCTTGAGTAAGATCAACCTTTGGTGGTGGATAATCTATTTCTAAACCAAGCACTCGTTAATTGGACATCAATAAATTGCCTGTCATTGTATCACCGGTTTTCTTGACAAACGATGACGTATCAGTAGTTATTGTCGATGGTTCGTCATCGGTGAGCGTTGTTCCAAACTTTGTGTAATAACTCATATTATGTAAATTATATAACATAAAATTATATAACAACAACAATGACGCAGTCAACGATATTAAATTTTGACACCGGACTATTAATCAAACATAAACACAACAACGAACTTCCAGATTGTCATTATCTTATTGTTGGTCGTACAGGATCAGGTAAAACAAATATATTATTAAATCTTTTGCTCAACGACAACTTTAACTACGATCGTGTGCATATTTACACAATTGATCCGCAGAAGGACAAATACGAGCCATTAAGCAAATATAACGATAAACTTCGTGATGAACTTGGAGTTGGTGATGATATATTTTTGATAAAACAACCGGAAGATTTAATTCCCGTCGATGAACTTGATTCGTCCGAACATAAAATAATTGTGTTTGACGATATCCCTCTAAACAACGAGGAGATGAATAAGATCAGATCTTATTTTTCGTTGTTGCGTAACAAAAGATGTAATTCGATTTATCTTGCTCAAGGGTTTTATAACGTCGACAGATTTATTCGGCGAAATACGGGATGCTTTCTACTGTTTCCTGGAATAGATAATGTTGATGTAAAAAATATTGCAAACGAGGAATGCAGTGATGTAACAAAAGATAAATTTATTGAATTATATCATTAGGCGACTAAAGACAAATATAATTTCATTTTATTTGATAAACTAGCGCGTGATCCAGCTAAAATGTTTCGTTGTTGTATTGATGAGTTTATCTAGGTACATTTTATAAAGCGTATAAAAATAGCAGATGGATAAACATCAACAAAGAATTAAACTACTAAAGAAATTTGTTGAAACTCGAGCTGCTTTTAAGAAAAGAGTGCAAGAAGCGCGGAGTGGACAACGCGTTGCAGAAGAAGAAACCACCAAATTTTTTAAGCCGGTTACTGAAGCAGTACTTGGCAAATGACCAGAAATATCAACATTATCTCCGGAAGAACTAGAAAAAATGAAAGATAAAGGGTTGTTAGGTTTACTAGGAGAAAGATCGAAAGAAGATAAAAATATTGTAGAGGAACTTGTTAGAAATATTGCTGATTATGTTGCACGACAAGCTGAATTTGACAAATTAATGAACAACCCTCTTATGCTTCAACACGCTATTTCAAGAATGACGATTAATCCAGTCGAGTTAAAGAGGTTAATAGAGAATTTGTCAGAGCAAACTAAGAAATTACCTGAGGAACAAGAACGAATAACTGAAGCTACCGTAGAAATAATGCCTATCGAAAATCAGATAAAATTTTATAGACAAAATGCACGTGTTAAAATATTAGATGAAGAATATAATAATTTTATTGATAGATATAATATCAAAGACATTGGCAATATTCGAAATTGGCCAGCAGAAAAATATAACAATTTGACAAAAAAATTAGAAAAAATTACTGAAGCTAGTTCATATGCTGAGAAAGAAATAAAAAAAAAAAATAAAAGAGGAAAGGAATTTATTAAAAACATATGATACTATAAGAGAAGGAATTATTGCTGAAGTAATGCTTAAAACAGCAACACAGTATCGAAATAGACCAGGAGATTATGGTAAAGCATGGCCTTTCGAAAGACTGTTTGATAAGCATGAAAGCGAACGAGATAGATGATTACCAGAGGAAATAGAAACAATCGGATCTGGCGTTAAAGTTTTTGCATCCACCGCTGAAATAGTTGACCAACTTATGTTGTTGATATCATCGAAATAAGCTGGCAATGAAAGCACGGAAATCAACAACGAAATTGTTGATATATTAGATCATCTTAGATCGAGTGGATTACTAACATCATCCGAGTACCAAATTTTACACAGTGATCATCGCGTAAAATAATCTAACAACGTTAATATAATGCTACTAACATCAAAGACATTATTACTCGATTCGTCACAAACGACAAAAAACAGTGCGAATTTTTCTGTTTATTACAATCCACTAATAGAACTAGATCCAAATAAACAATGCGAAATTGGATGAATGTCTGCTATGATGTGGCATTCTATGGCAAATGCAAAAACAAACGTCAACGACGACGTTACATTTAATCCTGGCGCATGGGTAACAGTCAAAATATCTCAAGGAGCGTGTAACTTAGATGGTCTTAATGAAACGATTAAAGAACTAATAACAAAAAAATGGAGCCGTCGCAGATAATTTTGAGTTAACTCCGAAATATAATACTCTACGAGCTAGAATCACATTAAAAATAATTTGATAATCGATTTTCACCAGCCACTAGTATTGCATAGTTGCTTGGCTTTAGTCATCAACAATACGGCAGTGTTGCAGAACAAGGTATATTGTATGATGGAGATTTACCCGTTAACATAACAGAAGTAAATACAATTTTAATCAATTGTTCTATTGCACTAGGATCTTATTCGGCGTTAGGGAGCCAAGGTCAAACTATTTAGAGTTTTTCACCAGATGTTCATCCAGGATCACTGATGCAAATTACTCCTAGACAATTACTATACTATCCGATTATTCTTGAAAATCAAATAACGAGTATAACAATGCAACTAACAGATCAATCTGGGCGACAAATAGATTTTAACAATGAAATTGTCACGTATTAATTACACGTACGCGAGACGACGTAGTCGTCACGTAAGTCGTTGCAATGACATAGTTGTTGAAGTTGTTGTACGATCAATTTTGTAAACCTATATTTTATAACAAGATGAGACGAAGAAAAATTTACAGAAGAAAAATTGTAGATGGATATTTTGGAAATATATTTACAAGAATTGCTGAGAATATACCAGGAATATCGCGTAAAGTAGCACCAATTGCATTTGACGCAAGTAAATATTTTGCGACTGCGGCTGGCACTTCAGTCTGACAAAAATCGCCGATAAAATTAAAGGCGACACCAAAGGTGTTGCACCTTCGGCATCGGAAATAAAACAAGTAATATCAAATATTGCACCAACAAAAGAAATAGAACGAGCTATTATAGCTACCACAAAAAATTATCACCGCGTGGTGAAGAAATAGTACGTAAACTTGTAAAGAAAACAAAGCCAATGACTCCTGCTGCTTTTTAGTTGCCGACGACGATGTCGTTGCAGTTTGGTGTGGCTATTATAAAATAAAAATAATGTCAGCTAAAACTTATCTTGATCTTGCCGATGAACATGATACTGACGACACTGTAACAGAATTCGAATACGTCGAGTATCTCGATGAAAACTCAAATGAACCAAATAAGGCCGGAGTTAGAACTTTTAACACAAGAGATGAGGATGTGTTTTTATTGCCGCATAAGGCGGTGTTAGAAGTACGTGGTTAAGTGTTAACAGCACTTGGCGGTAATATTGCAGCTGGTGCAGAAATTGCGCTTGTCAATAACGGTTGGAGTTTGTTTAGAAGTGCTAAATACCAACTAGCTAATCAAACCGTGGAAGATATTTCGATGCACTTGCCCGTAGCAAACACAATACTTAACATCGTCTCATTTAGCGATGATTACTCGAGATCAGTTGCCACTAACAGGATGTGGTTTAAAGATACCTCATTCGGGACAGCTGTTTCAAGCGAATTCCGTATTGGTGCTGGTGTTCCTGCTCCAGATAACAATAATCTAATCGCCAATCCAGCTGCTAATGATGCAGCTGCGATAGGGGATTCAATAAGATTAGCGGCCACATGATTACGGCGACAGGAATATAATGATGGATATGCTAAAGGAAAAGCGTTTGCCGCAGAATCTCGCCAAATAACAATGATGCTTCCGTTGAGCACAATATTTGGATTTTGTCGCGATCACACCAAAGTTTTTCGTGGATTAAAACATACTCTTATCATAAATCGAGCAGAACAAAGCGATTGTATGATGCATGCTGATGGAGTAGCTGAAGGCCAGTTTGTTATTACAATATTAGCGTTATGATGCCACGAGTTGTTCCATCGACAAGATGATGGAACTTGAGTCGACGGTGACCGCGTGGACAAAAAAGATATATTTCCAGCAGAACGCAATTTATCAAACAGCAATTCCTAACACAACTGATTACACGTGGCGTGTTACAACCGCTCCCAGCGATCAATTACCGAGACACTTGTTTGTTGTATTTCAACGACAGGCACGTCGCGGTGATAAAGAAATGAATAATTCCGTATTTGATAACCCCAATGTCAGACGAATCTTTGTTAGGATAAATTCGAAACAATATTCCGAATGAGCAATGGAATATAACTTCGCTGACGATGAAAGAAGACACGTTATACGAGCTTACATGTACCTCATGGAAGCAATACAAAAATATCAGGACGCTGACAGTGGAAGCCAAATATCTGTCGAAGAATTTCGATCGCTATAGCCAATCTTTTACTTCGACTTATCAAAACAATCCGAACGAGCTATAGGATCTACAGCTGATATTGAAGTTACTTGTACGCTTGGTGTGGCTCCAGCTGAGCAGTATAACGTATACGCACTAGTCGTCAGTGATAGATTCTTGACAATTGACGCGACCAAAGGAAGAACGACTGCACAAGTTTAATCTAACAACCTTGATATAATGAAAACCGAGTACACAACTCGAGAAATATACTAACGCCCGGTCAAGTTGAAAAATTATCAGCAGCGGTCGCTAAACGCCGCTCTGTTTCTTAATGATATCTCCGGTGACTTCAAATAAAACAGCGGTTAAAGTAATGTTAACGCAGCAACAAATCAATAAACTTGTTCGCAAAGCGTTTCAGGTAAACCGTTTGTTCTTAAACTATCTGTTGCACAAGTAACAGAGATGTCCAACTTTATGCGGTCGATGGTGGATTTCTTGGACCAGCACTTTCTGTAATAGCTAGCGCAATACCAAAGGTTTTACATGTGTTAGGAATACTGGGACTAGCAGCAGCATCAGGAGCGGTGTCAGGAGCAACTAAAAAGGCAGTATCCGGAGACGGTATCAAACAGATCTATCGGTCACCGTGATAGTTTTATATAAAAATAAATAATATAATGCCAGCTAAAAAAATCGTCAACAACCAAAAAAAAAAAAAAAAAAAAAAAAAAAAAAAAAAAAAAAAAAAAAAAAAAAAAAAAAAAAAAAAAAAAAAACAAGAAAAGAAAACAACGACAAAGTCGAAGTCGTAAAGGAAAAACAAACAAGGAGGATTTATCCCAGTCGCTCAACTTTTAGCGGGGTTAGCGGGAAGTCTAATTCCGAATCTACTAGGAATCGGACGCGGAATGACACTACCAGGGACCAGGCGCCTTTGAATGATTTTGATTTACTTGAAAAATTAAAATTCAAAGCCAACTATAAAATCGTCGAAAATGGATTTCGTGGAATATTTTCCAAAGATGAACTTAATGACGTACCAGCAGGTGGTTTGTGATCATTAACATACAAAACTTCGACGATGGATCCGGCACTCATTGGGTTGCTGTTTACGATAATAATTATTTTGATTCGTTCGGAATTCCTCCGAGTGATCTTATAAAAATACATCAGCTTGTGGTTATTATTGCATTATGTTTATTAAACAGATGTCAGGAGATCCCGATTTTCTAAAGTATATTTTACAATTTGAAAGATATCCAACCAAAAACAACGAAAATAATAATAATAATAATAATAATAATAATAATAATAATAATAATGAGGACTTTGTATAGCGTCTAATCTTTAGAAGCTCTAAACGCTTTACAACATTTGACAACACTTAAAAACCATATATAATGATATGATTACAAAAATAAAAACAACACCACGAAATTTGAAAAAGAAAACATGCTGTAAATATTTAAGGTAAGGAAACATTATTAGGTCTTTAAGTCTGTTCTTGCAGTTGAAATAGGTGAGTTTTAAGAGCTCTCTTGAATGAGATCACTGTGTCTGTGTCTAAGTGCAGTGGGCAATTCGTTCCACGTTGCTGGGCCCTAGTATACAAAAGAACGTTGTCCATATGATTTCATTTTCATAGTGGGAATAATGAGAATACGAGTGTCAGAAGAGGAGCGTAAATATCTTGCTGGTGTGTACACATGGGTGAGGTCAGATAGGTATGTTGGACTGGAGCCCGTCAGTGAAACATAGCACAGAGAACAAATTTTGTGTTTAATTCTCGATCGAATGGATAGCGAGTGTAGGGTACAGAGCAGGGGAGAGGCGTGCTCTGATCGCGGTACTCTAAGAATGATCCGAGAAGGTGTGTTTTGAACTTTTTTAAGTTTCTGGAGTAGATCTTGAGACGAACCAGACAGAAATGAGTTACTATAGTCCAGTCTTGAAAGTACTAAGGAACACACAAGTGTTTTATTGGCATCAACTGAAAGATACTTGAGAATGGAGCTGATGCGTCTCAGCTCAAGATATGCAGCCTTGCATATGTTCATGACATATTGGTGCAATGAGAGAGTACTGTCGAGAGCAACACCTATGTTTCGTACTGACTGTGTGAATTTAATGTTGTTGTTGCTGATATTTAATTTTTGAGGTAAAGGATATGAATGACAAAGAGCAGCAGAGAGGGTGGACCCTACAACTTTTGCGAGGGTCCGTTAGCAAAATAAAGGTTCCTACAAAGAGCGAATATAAGGTCAATAACGCTAAACCGAATCCGCTAACCGAACATATTTCAACAACAAAAATCGACGGGATTAGTTCGTTTTTGTTACTCGTTCGTTGACGTATTTTTTTTCTCCAATTTTAGGCGTGTTTTGTTTGCGTCTCACACCCATTTTTTTGTCAGCTCACCCTCCCTGCTGCTGTGGTTTTCATCCAAATATTGTATCAAGTCCGTTACGATATCTCGACCTCGGATCATGCATGTTTATTGTTATAAAACCAAATGGAGTAGCTTGCGCGTGTGCAAAGAAATTTTTTAATTTATCCATGTCCATGTCCCCTGAACACCAAGTATAATAACTATTTTGCAGCGTATGATTATCAACTCCGTTAAATACAACTAAAATATTGCAGTTACCTCTGATCACTTTTGGAATTTGTGTATAACGCTGTGTAACATAAATCACGTCTGTGTTTTTATGCCTGCCTCTGGAAAATATCCTAGCTGGATTTGATTGTTTGTCCAGCATGACATCATCGTATACTACTAAATTATTAATACTTGCATCCAGATCATCTACAGATGGCGCTTCATCAATATCAGTTATAAAGTCAATAACGTCACTGTCTTCATTTAACGATTTTGCATTTTCTTTAAAATCTTTAAGTACTTCATAGCATCGCTGATCATCTACAGATGGTGCTACTAAATGTAATTTATCCCATTTGAGCCATCTCATTATCAAATTAAGCAATAATTGCGTCTTCCCACTTCCAGATGGACCTATTATTATCATTTTGATAGAATTCGGTAGGGTTGGGTGATGCTTGACTGGCTCTTGTTTTCGTGTCGCCGAAAAGTCAATTATATCCATATGATAAATAATATGAATTTATATTGTGTTCGATGCAGGGCAGCCACGTCCACCACTGGATTAACAACAATAATAACAAAAAATAAAAAACGCGCACTTACAGGTAAGTGTGAAAAGTGTGGTACAAAAAAATACAAATTTATTTCAAGTACAAAGACAGGAGGTGATATCGCCGCTTCGTTGGGAAAGTTACCAGGGGCTCCGTGGGCGAAATACCCCGGGGAAAAACATTTTCCTGGATATAATTATTGTGATCCTGGAACCCGACTTGATATTCGACTTGATGATCAAGATCAACTGCGACCTGGAGAGTATCCAATAAATAAAATTGATCAAGCGTGTCACGTTCATGATGTTGCGTATAAAAGCAAGGATTTACAACAACGGCATCTGGCAGATGTGAAACTGATTCATGCATTAAATTCTATACCTGATAAATCTCTCAGAAAAACTCGCTAGTTTTCTAGTAAAAACTGCTATGAAAGGTAAAATAATGCTAGGGGCTGGGTAATTAATTATATGAATATTATAATGGAGTCCATTTATTATAGCCCAAGAGGATATTGGAAGGGCAAAGCAGCGATTAGTAAACTTGCTGAAGCAGCAAAAGTCTCACGTGCTGTTGCTGCAGCGTGGTTAGCACGACAGGCAATATGGCAAATCTATCTACGTCCACCTAAAAAAATTCAGGACGCGTATTTTGATGTCAGCGTCCCCAATGAAGTTCATCAAGCGGATATTTTGTTTTTACCACACGATGCTATTAAAACACGTGGACGTCAATCACGCACATACAAATACGCGTTAACTATCGTTGACGTTGCAAGTAGATATAAAGAAGCAGAACCACTGTCAACAAAGACAGCAACTGAAGTTGCATCTGCGTTTGAACGAATTCATCAACGAGGATCCGGACCACAAGGTGGTCTACGATGGCCACAGCTATTACAGGTTGATCCTGGTAAAGAATTCCTTGGAGCAGTATTATCGTTGATGAAAAAACATAACGTTAAAATCAGACGAGGACACACTGAAATTCATCGTGATCAGGCAATCGTTGAACGATTTAATCGAACACTTGCTGAGCGGTTATTTGGATATTAATATGCAAAGGAAATATCCACTGACTTTAAGTCCGGGGAGAGATCTCGTGAATGGGTTGCAAGATTACCAAGTGTGATAGCTGCTTTGAATAATGAAATTACTCGTGAATCCTCTATGAAGCCTGCTAATGCAATTACAAAGAAATATATACCAATTCAACGACGTGAATCTTCCTCTCAACCAGTACTAGGTAATGTGACTGTAAGATATTTATATGAACCTGGTGAACTTGAAGGTGGTAAAAAAAAGAGCAACTGATCCTATCTGGAGTGTGACCACACATAAAATTTCTAGCGTGGTTAGATCCACTGGTAGACCTGCCATCTACAGACTAGATTCAAATGCTCCTCAGCGTGGATTTGTACGTGAACAATTACAAGTAATTCCTGAGGACACACAATTACCACCGCGTTCACTTTTGTAAATTGGAACCCCGACGTCGATTACATTCAAGACATGTCAATATGACATTATCACGTGTATGACCAAAATCACTATTAATTCTATCCACGGTAAATTGTCTTGGATTATTACTCGAATACTCCCATAGCATATTACAGTTACAACTTGCACAATGATTATTCTGTCGTTGTTTTAGTGTTATAATTAATTCAGTATCAATATCAAAATCATGATTTTTTTTTGTCACATTGCTTATAACCAAATAGTTTTTTTCTAGCAGTTTGATTATTATTTTCTGTAGCATTTACAATAACCCTGTGTAGTTGAGATATTCTTCTGACTCGAGATACTGCGAGATAAACTAAATTTGACCACCTGATTCTGTCATCGACAATCTAGATATTTGTATCAGTAATAGTTAGTCCTTGTGACGAGTGAATTGTTATGGCATATCCCAATTTCCATGGAGTTTTATGCATGATCAACGCGCTTTCAACAACATCAACATCAACCAAAACAATATCATTTAACACAAGATTTTGTTTTTCATTTGTTCCTGGAATCTCAACTTCAGTATTTTGTCGTCGAGTATCTGCTGGGCGATAACATAATGGTACGGGTAGATTTGAAAATTTTTCTTTATGTAACAGAAATAATTTCTCTTGCAATTCATCAATTTCTACTCGCAACTATTAAATCATTTGGTCTCCATAAATTCCAAAAATCGTTCACAGGAGTTTCCGGAATTATTTCACGCATTATCTCACATTGTATTCTATCTGGTTGTAGTCTGATTAATCTTTTAAATTCTTTCAGAGGCTCATCAATAGCTCTATGATCATCATTTATTTCTTCATGATAATCAACAAACGTTTTTAACCACTCATGTGGAGATTGTCCGACGAAAGGTGGTGGTTGACCATGATCGCCGCTCATAATTATTGCAGTATTTTTCGTTAATAACCAATCGAGAAATATTTTTAGTGTTTCTAACGACACCGTACATATTTCATCCCAGATGATGATTTTCGGAATATATTTCTCATCCATTCACTCAAGTGTCCATGTATCTCCACACCATCTGAAGAAACTATGGTATGTACATGAATTTACTCCTCGTTGTTTTATTTCTCTTGCTAGTCTGTGTGTAGGTGTCAACATGATCATATCTAAACTCCGAAATAATTCAATGGCACGTGTTGTTTTACTAGAACCTCCAGGTCCATTGAGATAAATGGTTTTATGTCTGGCCACGGGATCAAATACAGATGGTGATGTTGATACTGGTATTTGATTGTCATTACCGTAGTATATTTCTTTGATATCAACATCTGCTGATTCAGAATAATCAAGTATACTTTCGTGTTTTATTTTCCATGATTCCCATTCACCATTACCCAGTAACGGTTTTACCAAATCCACGTACGCTTTATTTATATAAAATGAATCCGTGGCAACTCTGACAGCGTAACAAGGAAATCTATTTATCATCGATAATAAATTTATAGAAACGTAAGCGAGCATAGAAGATCTTAAATGAGTAAATTGAGGTGATTCACCATCAACATAGCTCACGATTGTACCTAATTTAGACCCGTCTGATAAATAAGCATTACTTCTGCTTATAAATGTTCCTTTGTTCGTTGTATCAGTAATTATAAAATCTAACTCAGCATCATCCATGATTAATCTTGTACAATGTCGTTTATGATCATACGAACCACCTTGAGTAAATTTGCCAATTATTTTTCTACCGAGATCTTTTGCAACTTTATTTTCATGATCAATTTTATTCCAATCTTCATCTGGATCTGTCGGTGAATGTTTCTTTTGTTGTGGTAGCCAAACTTGTTTCTGCGGATGATATGATATAATAGCTTCACTTACACTCAACGACATTAAGATTTCAGTATCAAGCATGTATCGTAATAGCACTATTGGAACCCAATATTTTTCTGCAAAATGTCTACCAAACCACGCATAAACGATCGGATGAAGATTATTACAAAACTTAAATGATTTTACACAAGCGAATCCAGTTAAATCAAAATCAGGTAATGGTCCATTTATCGCAGCTCTGGTCATCTCGTGTGTGGGATGTCCGAATCTTTTAAAGTATTCAGAACATTCTCCGTATCCAAGAAAACTTCCAGGATAACACGCAGCCATATCAACCGATATAACTTTACGATGATTGTATTTGGTATTCCATAATCCGCCATGTCCATATTCGACACAACTATGCTGAATATCTTCAAGGAATTCTGATCGTGTTGGTTTCCATGAATTTTTCTCCTGAGCGAAATGAGCAGCAACTGATGGAACTGTAAAACAATTATTCAATAATCTTTCAACTTCAACATCATCAGAATTATATTTCAATGCAAGATTCTTCATTTCTTCATGGAGAGATTCTCTACGGTAAATCTCTCTATTAGGTTTTACAAACTGATCGTAATTCACGGATTCTGAACTCTGAAATAACCAAACAGATACAGGGTCACTCTTATTGATATCGCTGATAGCATCGAATATATAATCGTCATAAAATTTAACTGTCCTATCCCGTGGAAATATTGTTACAGCATCAGGCCATGCATGTGCGTTATGATCAATGATTGTTATTGGGATTCCATTTTTTGTATATTTCGGTTTGTACAAAAATTCTCCGGTTAGTGTTTTTACTGTTATTAGAAATCTCAATTTCTTTTCTAGCTTAGCAACATCATTGATAGATGCTCCGGTATTTTTAACTGTTTCTGCCCACGCATTAACTTTTTTACGTCTTAGATTAGTTAAACCGTTTCCGCGTATTGCTTTTGAGAAATGTTCCATAACTCTCTCAGCTACGCAGTTTAGTCTCCTTGACAATTTCATTGGTTTGAGATTATCAACGCTAGGTTTATCATTTAGGGGATATATCGCATAAATAACTGCCATTACAGGATACTCTCGTTCATAATACGGTTTATCAATGCCATTCAATATTCCTGGTTTTGATTGTTTATTTAATGTAACAGTATTATTTCCAGTATGACGTCGTATAGGGTCACGTTTATCACGGATAATCCAAGTGTCATCATCTGTCTGCACAATAAATTTTACTAAAATAATATATCGCTGATTGTCGAGATAGTTGATAATATTTTTACCTCGTTCATCACTCATTCTAAAATCAATGATATTCATGATCCTGAATGTCGACCAAGTATGAGCCGCACCATCATTGCGAAATTCTTTTTTAGCTTCACGGATACGATTGATTATATCTCTATTTATCAAAGCCAGATCTTGCATCGAAAAATTAAATTTAGATTTTATAGTTTGTCAAGATCAAATCTTGCTCCCGCCGAGACGGTGGAAGGTTCAATTGTGGATAATCTCTCAAATTCCTCCATACTATGTAAAAGCAAATATATGTTTAATTAAACTTTAATTGTATATATAATGATTCAAACAAACAACCGATGCAGATGGCTTATGATAGGATTTTCTCTTCCTTGTAATAAATCATGCGTAAATGAATTTGTGGTCAACACATGCAAAGCTTTCGAAAAGGTAGTCTAGGACCAAAACCGTGTTTACGATGCGGTGTTGGAGTCAGAGGAGAAACACGGTTATGTGTGCAATGCGGTGGTAAAAGATACAGAGAGCTAAAACGATATTATGATAAGAAGTCGTCAGGTGAATCCCCCATAAAAACCGCTGAAGACTATCTGGCCAGATTTCAAAATAATCATTTAGACAAATAGTATTACTATATAAAATGGAGCAAAATGAATTTGTTAAACATCCCATTATTAAAAATTATGAAGCGTCTCCTGATGGTGTAATCAGAAACTGCAGATTAAAAAAACCAGTCGGTACTGTTGATAATGCTGGTTATTTTAGATTTACTATTGGAAAAAAAATATATCACTCACATAGGTTCATATTCGAATGTTTTCATGGGGTCATCGAAGACGGACTTGTAATTGATCACATAAATTCAAACCCGAAAGATAATGATTTATCTAACCTCCGGGTTGTTACACCAAGTCAGAATTCTGCACTTGGAAATTCTGGGAGATGTAAAATATTTGAAAAGAGGTCGGTTATATCCATAAATACAGAGACTGGTGAAGAGAGAATTTTTAATTCCATAAACGCGGCTGCTAAATATTTTAATATTATACCGAGATCGTTACAACGTGTTGCAGAAAAAATAACTAAATCAGCATTTTCGAAAAAATTCGAACAAAAGATCACGTTCCAATATGTACAATGAAGCGAGATAAATCCGTCATCGCTGATAGAGCAATCAAGTAGTTGTCTCCCTTTTTTATTATTGCGTTATACTTGACCACACATTTATATTCAGTGATAAGAATAGACATAAAAATTTTCATGAATTTTTAGTGGATCGGTGCATTTTCTACATAATATATAATGATTGTACCGATCCACTAAAAATGATAGAGGTCTTGGATTGGCCAGGTAACCGTCCTATGAAATCCACCACCGGAATAATTTTTCAACGTCTCCACCTCGTGATAAAGTAATCAAGCAGTTATGGTACTACAGTCTAATCGTAATGCTTAAACATCTCTCCAGTCCAGATATCTCAACTATGTGGAAGTATTAATTGCAGAAAATATATATTATACTTTCCTCAAACAAACATAGAAACCTCAGCCGTGATATTATATCATAGGCCGATATTGTACATAACTGCTTCACATATCGATCGCAGCAGACTTCATGCATCATTGTATTAGGCGGAATATACCAGAATAATATCGATCCAACGCGTTTACTAACACAGTTCTGGCCCATAACACTGTTACGGTTGATAATACAGTATTTTTAAATGAATCAGAATGGCTAAAATGTGTAAGCTGCAGATTTTCGCGATTTATTTTATATTTTATTCAGAAATCTGGTAGTATATACTAATATCTTACTTGTAAATACGAGTGGAGAAAGATCTGGGTTACAAAATTAAATTCACGTGTGCGACAGTGCAAATAGTTATATACTTAAATTTAACTGTGTATTCGTAAGAGCTCCGATAGCCTTGGGGTTAAGGCGTTTGCGTGCGGATCCACTGTGGAAACTCTCTGAGTGTTCGAGTCTCCAAAAATGCTAAAGATATATTATCTTGCATTCGGCGACAGATGCTATTATAATTGGGGGGCGCCTGCGGGCAGTTGATGACGAGATATGAGATTGTAAATAAAAACTAATTCCAGGTGTATAACTCGCCTGGCACCCCTGAACCTCAAAGCGCCGGGGTTCACTTAGGGGGTGTTTTTATTACCCCGCAATCCAACAATTACATATCCAACGTCATCAACCTGCTCGTCAGGTACTTCCTTTTGCCTTTTTATTCTGATCAAAAAAATATTGTTTTAATTTTTTATTCGCATTAATTCAGAAATATATTTATATTTATACAGAAGTATATTAATTAAGAAATATATTTTTATATTTATTCAGAATAATTTATATTTATTCAGAAATAACTTTATTCAGAAATATATTATTTCAGAATTATTTATTCAGAATTATTTATATTTATTCAGAAATAACTTTATTCAGAATTATTAATATTTATTCAGAATTATTTATTCAGAAATATATTCATTCAGAATTATTTATATTTATTCAGAAATATATTTTTATTTAAACAAATATTTATTATGTAATGAATCATGAAAATATTAATGCTATTATTACTGCTATTAAGCAATTACAACACAGCGGTATAAAAAATATCTGAACAACTTGATCCTGAAAAAATAATGAGTGATTTTGAATCATTACAATTCAAAAAATCAGAAAATAGATATACGTTGCCCTCCGATTATAGATTCATAAAGTTAATCCAGCAGGCAATGTTACGATCTCTGGCAGCAATCACGGATACGCAAGTGAAATTATTTGTTCCTCTTTCACGGGCCATCGAAAAGGTTAGGTCAGAATTATCTCACGAATACGAAACGAAAAGAATTGTACACGCTCGTATAAAACAGCTAAGAGATATCATGTCGATGACGGAAGAGTTACTGGCTAAAGATAAAGACGAGTGTGACTCTGACCGTGGTGACTCCGTCACCAGTGACAACGTCACTGACGATGAAACTAATAGTGTTGTACCAGAATAATAATCCGTGATTATATCACGGGGTAAAAAAACTAATTATTTGATTTTTTTTTGTTTTTTGCTTGGTGTTTTCCGCCGTGATGTAATCACGGACTACGATGACGTTGATGACTAAGTCATTACGATGACGCTCTATGAGCGTACATACAGTATATTTAACGACTCTGGCCTCAGATCGAGCAAGTGGCCAGACTGGTCAGTAAGTTTAAAATGTATCCGTGATAAAAGACGACTATGACATTTTAGATAAACAACATTGATTGGTTCTGAGACAATCAAATAGCCTGGGGGGACTTGAGGTGTAAATGAATACAGAATGTGTCCCTGCTGGGCCTGTTTGGATTTTTCAGTGTCAACCTGATAACTGCCGTCGATAACATCACATACTAAATTCACCGTGATCGTTGATGTGATTGCGACGATGTTCGGTGAAATGTGACGGCCGCCACCATACGGATCATTATTGTATCGGAGAATATTTGCTGGTGGGTTTATTTTTTTCCACGACTCAAAGATCTCCAGGATTCAAGGATTGTTAGAAAATAAGCACGGATATCAAAATCGCATTTTGGATCCCTAAGTTGGGTATTTATATTACTTTCATAAATAATTTGATTACGATCAGATATAGGCGCATCAGAATAATTTATAAATTTATATAGGCTAATCCTGAGATCACCAAAATCAGATTTTACTGCATTTAAATGTTTGATACCATCGATTACATTATTTTTTGTATCCTCGTTGTAATTCTGTATCAAACCGATGATTAAATTTTTAACATACAATTGAATTCGATCAAATTCATTTTCCATAGAAACATTTATATCGGTAAAAATTTTATGAAATCTAAGACCTTTACTGCCTACCACATAAAGATCGGATAAATCAAAAACATTTTCGCCGGCAATATTAACATATTTATGAAAATTCCACGGATATGTATTTCTGTAATCGGGTAATTTCATAAATGATTTTTCTGTCGTGAGAAACTCTTCCAAGCGTGGTTCTGGTGGACCTTCATAAACCGGTGAAATCTCTGGCCATCCTAATACTGATCTGATTGAAGACTGATATATGTCCACAGCGTAATCCGGTGATAATATTTTAATGGCCGAAGACAGCTTTGGCTCGTGGACGGTAATGGCAATCTTTGATTCTTTTCCTGTGATGGATTTAATTCTGCGCTGGAATTCTTCGTTGATCTGTTCTATTTGATAACTACCCGTTGGAATACTAACTACTTGCCAATCAGGAGTTCTATCGGGTTTATTTTTATTTGCAAATGCTAATGAATTATTCGGCGGAAGACCACCAAACGATTTTGACCTAATGTTGGGCCATCTATAATAAAACCGTAATTGCGCTAATGCTATCTCGGAAGCTGGTATTGCAGTTGGAAAATTAATACTGAATTCAGGATTAGTTGAACTCGCCGATATCATTGTGGTTCTTACCGGAGCAGTTTTAGTGACGATCTGTTGTAATAATTGTTGCGATCGCTGATCGAACGATGACATTATTATACTATTATTGTTTTAAATCCTGTTCAGGAATTTTTTCATCCATAACATCGTTATGGAATACTTCATTGTATATCTTTATTATAATACTGAATTCTTCGTCAGATATTATTCCATCATTAAGCGACGAAGAAATCATTAATGATAATTTAGAGTATGCGGTCGTTTCAGTGTGTAATTTCATCATGTACTCGTTCAATTTTTCATTTGTACACGTATTTATCTTTTACGCGATAATAATAAATATTCCAGCGATCGTGGTTGACGATGAAGCAATGATTGTTACAACGATCGGCGCTGTCATCGTCAGCGTTGATAATACTACGCCGGTTCCAGCAACTAGCGTAGAAACCGAATAAACGACGATGTCAACGACAACCGCACGTCTACGATATTTCTTTATTTTTGCTGTATAATTATCGATGATGGTTTTTAATTTATTCTGCCATGTTGTTACTTGATCGTATCTGTATCGATGAACGTCTATCATTATACTGTATTAAGTACTTAATTGTTGTTGTCTAAGACAACGGAGGTGTTTCAGCTACAAATTCTATGCACCACCAGTAAGACGCCGAGGTTAATTTTTTATCATCTGATACCAGCATAAACGTTTCTTCGGTATCTTTATTTAACACTACAGATACAGTCCCAGAAAAATTATCGGTTGAATAATGCCATGAAAATGTAGTAAATATTATAAATTTTGCAGAGCTGAACACTGACAGCCTGTACACACCGGTTACTTCTGCGGTATGTTTAATAGTGTTATTTTGCAATGTCCACGTTGATGATCCTGATGATACCGTGTACACAGTATTGTTAATTTGTTTGTGTGGAATTTTAATCAGATTAGTTTTTTGAATGATATTAGGAATTCCACTGACAGTGTCAGTGATTCTCGTATTTATATCTCTGAGATTTATGTCAACGGTTGGTGGACTTCCAAAAAATTCATTAGTGGTTCTGTTCACGTTTCTGCGAAAATTCATAAACAGTTGTACATGATTAAAAAATTCAGTTCTAAATGCGATCATTCCATCATTGATCGTCGACAACGAAGTTGTCATCGGAATATTGTTATCGTCTACATATTTTTTTGTTGCAGCGTCGAGATTATCCGTCGGTTCTCCTACATTAATAATTTTATTGTTATTCATGTTAATGACGCCGTTCATTATATCACCGGCTTTTAACACTCGTTCACTTATGCTATCTCGGATCGATGACGGAGTAACAACACTAGGAACAAGTTTACCCTCTTTGTCATATACAGCAACAAGACCTTCTCGCGATAATCGATTACGAATAATAATATCATTGATTGAAATATTACTCGTCTTCAATTTTCCTTCACAGTTTTGAAATACAACAAGTTCGTTTGGATCAACATTGGCAAGATTGAACATGTCAGATAATTCATCATTGATCTGTTT